>JABUQX010010667.1:2500-21155 GCA_015478945.1 Trachelipus rathkii
GAAAATACTAAAATTCATTCTATCGCAAACGCTTCGTATTATTACAATTATGATTATAGGATATAGAACTAAAGAAATAATCCCATGGTAAAGTTAGTGGACTTGCTACTTCTATTTATGGCAAGCCCACTAATACTTTATTGGAACTAATTTCCTGTATTCTATCTCCTTTAATCATAAAAATCTGCAGTCTAAGGTCCCGCATAACAAGCCTTTGTTTATTTTGTTCTGATTGGAAGTCTTTCCATGAAGAAAATCACCTTTCTCCTTAAATTTTCTAGCTTTTTTAGCCTTTATTCCCAAAACTTTTTGAATAAACTTGTTTCTCGTTTCTCGATAACACTTGTCGCCTTAAAAATTCTGCCATATGATGTTCCTAACTTCCTGTTTATGCTCGGCTTCCTTACATAGGACCCCCTTTCCATTGATCTTCACTTTCAGATTAGAAATCTCTAAAGCAAACTTTCCACAAATGGCAAGTTTCTTATATCTTTTATTAACAAAAACTCAATTGGCAGTTTCTTAGATTAAAGAAAGCATCCCATGAACTTGAGGTCACACATTGTTACAAATTTAAATGTGCCAACTGTAACATCAACGATGTAGGTCAAACTTTCTTACAACTAAAGATGCGAGCCTTCAACAGCATGGGCATTTCCTTTCGAATTAGAGCTAATCTCCCCAACTCTCAAACCAGAGAATTTGCTGTCCGAGATCACATACTCATAGGCACGCGTATTTCTTCAATCTCGCATTCTTCAAAATGCTTCCAGGTGAAGAACTTAAAAATTTGGATTCTTTATATATAAAAACACTTAAACCCAAAAACGAACAAATTCTTGGCGAAGGATTTTACTTTTGTTTTGCAAAACAATTGTAATCAGCTGTTGTGATAGAGCTCGTCGATTTCGGATAAACAGAAATAAAACTAATAAATAGTTTATATTACAAAAAATTGAATCAACTATTGTGATGGAGTTTATCGAATTGGAAGAAATTAGTTTTAAAACTGATTTTATTGAATGAAATATTCATCATTTCAAACGGGCCTAACCACGCCGTCAATTTTTTTGTTTACACATTTTCGTAAAACGTGCTAAATTCCTCAATCACAGGAAATAGCAGCCTTATAGAATTAAGGAAATTCCTTACGTTTGTTAAGCATTTTTTTACAATTTTGGGTTTAACAAAAACGAACGCAAACCCGAGCATTTCTTACGTTCGTAGCACAAATAGAAACGAAAACGCCTATATAAACATACAGTAGGTCAGATAGCATTAGGGAAACTAATAAGACAAATTGCGGATATATATATATATATATATATATATATATATTATATATATATATTATATATTAATATATATATATATATATTATATATATAATATATATTATTTATATATATTATAATGCAAAATTCAAAAAGAAGAAATTTAAAACTTTAATTTCTAGAAAGGGTGAAGCTAACCCTTCTCGAATTCATCAAGTCATTGAAGAAATTTTTAAATTCTCTTCGTCTTGATAGCAATGTGCTGAAAACCTCCTATCAAATCTAGCTTTCCGTGAATAGTGTTGATAAGCTCAAAACCTTTCAACTACCAACACCACCCTTCAGCAATGCGGGACATGGTACGTGATATATATATATATATATATATATATATATATATATATATATATATATAATATATATATATATATATATATATATATATATATATATATATATATATATATATATATATATATATATATATATATATATATCACGCTGAGAGCTGAGAGAGTGAGGTTGTGCTTAAAACGAGCTCTGTTCGTGAGGTGTCCACAGTAGCTCAAGTGTTGAGTGATTCATTGTGTTTTTATATACATTAGCACAAGTGATTATTCGTTTTTTAATGTGTTCATGTAACATATGTATTTTTAAGAAGTCTCTTATTAACTGATATTTCTTTGAAAATTCTGATCTAGCAAGTGATCAAAAAGTAGTATTTATTCTCCAATTATTGTAGCTCGTTGTTCACAGGAAAGTGAAGTTTTAGCTATTGTAACTGTATATTAAGAAGTGTATATAACGTTCAAGTATTATGTGTTCAAGTAACATATGTATTTTTAAGAAGTCTCTTATTAATGATATTTCTTTGTAAATTCTGATCTAGCAAGTGATCAAAAAGTAGTATTTATTCTTCAATTAGTATATCTCGTTGTTCACAGAAAAGTGAAGTTTTACCTATTATAACTGTATATTAAGAAGTGTATTATAACGAATAATCTACAGAATCCTCAGGCTCACACGGCATTATTACATTACAAGACACCTCTGTAACGACCAAGAAATTGGTTAAATTGTGACAGATACTATTCTTCATCGACTTGGAATCGCTGGTTAATTTATGACAGTTACTACTAAGGAATTTATTTTTTCCCCATTGAGGGCTTCGAGACTCATATATCATTGGCTCCGCTACTTCATGCATCAAATATTTCTTTCAGTGGAAAATAGATGTCTCTGCCTGAAAGAAACCTTAACTGTTTTTAAAGGGAAAAAAAGAGAAAGGGAAAAAAAAAAAAAAAATTTGTGTGTAGCTATAAAAGGGTAAATACTGTATCGAGTATAAAGCTGGTAAGTCTCAAAAAGTATTACATTTTAGTTTTACTATGGAGTAATTCACTAAGGAATTTTTTATCATCAGTTGGTTATAACCACGATAGTAGAATAATATACAAAACAAATTTTGCTTTCTTGATTGGATCCGGCATTTCATTGAATTCGATACCGTCACTATCAGTTAATAATAACCTCGCGCATTGTTAAAAAAAACAGAATCTCGTATGTCATAGTTGTTCATGTATTTTGTTATTTAAAAATTATAGAGAGAAAATAATATGGCAATATAATATATATATATTTAAGGATTATGTACTTAAGGTAATTTATTTCTGTAAGAAAAAGTTATCAAGTTTTTAAGGAAAAATGGGTTCATAATTTCAGTTAATTGAAATTTCTTTTGTCAGTTGGACTTTGAGTAAATGTTTTGACGCTTTAAATTGATAGAGGTGGTTTAAAGCCTTTTATATTATTTATTTTAACCTTTTTATTACTATTATTTTTATTGTGGGTATATTAACGGGGTAAATTGATAGAGTGTTTTAACCTTTATATTATTATTTTTTTAACATCTTTTATTGGCTATTTTTATTGTGGTTCATATATTAGTGGTATATTGGTGAAGGAGTGGTGCCTAGTATTGGAAAGTGCCTAGGGGGGGTGTCCCATTAAAAGCGTGGCAGCGGAGTGTTGTTTAAATATAGGAGTATCGAAATAGCATGAGGGAGAGTGCTAAATACAGTAGTATTTATGAAAGTGAGAGGGGTAAACCGAAGAGTTTGGAAGAGGAGGAAGTGGTTTAATGTTTTGAAAAGAAAGAAAGTGGAGTCTAGGTTAAACAGAAAACTAAGCTTAAGGGAAAAAAGGAGAGGTGGACTTGGGAAAATACAAGGGTATGTAGCAGGGCTGAATGAGAGAGGAGAGTTGAGGCGAGGGGAAGGGGGGAATAGTATGAGGAAAGAGGGTGGATTAAGGTAGGTTTGTGCAGGCAGGGAGTGCGAGGATATGGGAAAGTGAATTGGGGTGGAATGTGGGTTTTTATGATTTTCTTTGCGCAAGCACAGCTGGATGTGAGCGAGAAGAGGGAGGAGAGAGAAAGATTCTGGAGTGAGTTGGAATGAGTGTTGGGAAAGTTTCGGTGTAAAATGATAAAATTTGCCTATTGGGAGATTTGAATTGCAGGAAGTGGGAAGGAGGGGGAAGGGGAGGCAATAAATAGACCAATTTGGGGAGGAGAGGATGTTAAGGAGAAAGTCTGTTAAGAGGGTTGTGATGTGAAAAAAGAAGGGAATGATAGTGGGGAATACTTGGTTTTAAAAAAAAAGTTAGATTCATATAAGTATACATGGAAGAGGGAGATAACGGGGGGGAAGGCAATACTGGATTATTAGCTGTGTTGAATGGGGGGGGATAGAGGCAATTACTAGATGTAAAATGTATCAGAGGGGCGGAGGGGGGGATATCGGGATCACTTATTTGGTGGTGCTGAGGATAAGGTGGGGAAGGTGGATTGGTTAGGGAACAGGGAGAAAAAGAGGAGAGTAGAAGTGATAAAGGTGGAAAAATTGGATGAAACACAGTGTGTAAGAGGGAGGTTAGGAGAGGTATGGAGGATAAGTGGAGGACTGAGAGGGAAACGGGGATGGGAGGTGAGGGGGAGTGGATGAAGATTAAAGAGGCAGTTATGTGAAGAGGCTTAGAAGGGTATGTGAGTAAAAAGGTGGCAAGCAGGGAGGTAGGAGTGAATGGTGGAGGAGGAGGTGAAGGAGTGGTGAAAAGGAGGAAAAGAGGCTTATGTGAAATGGTTGGGATGTAGGAGAGAGGAAAGCTGGGAGGAAGATAGAAGTGAAGAGTGGAGCAAAAGAGGCGCGTGGGGAGAGCGAAGAGAAGAGCAAAAGATGAAAGGTGAAAGAAAAATGACGAAAATTTATGAATCGGGAAGGCAAGATTTCTGAAAGAATAAAATAAAAAAAGGAAAAGAAGAAGAGGGGTTGGGGAGAGGATTAAGGGAGGAGATGGGAGGGATAGGTAGAGGGAGGATAGGGAGGAAAAGAGGGGGAGTATTTAGTTGGATTAATTGAATTGAAGTTGGGGGGGGAGGGGGAGGAAGATTTGCAAGAGTTCTGAGATGGGGTGGAATTGGGAGGTGGGGGGAGGATGAAAACAAATGGAGGAAAAATTAGGGCCTTGAATAAAAGGAAAAAAAGGGAAGTCTGCAGGTTTGGATGGTGTGAGAATGGAAATGTTACAGAATGGAGGTATAGGGGTGGAGGAATGGCTGTAAAGGTTATATAATTTATGTTGGAGGAGGGGTGAGGTACCACAGGATTGGGAGATGGGTGGTTTGGTCCGCCTGATATAAAGGGGGAAAAAGGGAATAGGGACGGGAATTGTGGGAATTTTATTAAGGAATGTCTGTTAAGTGTGGTAGGGGAAAGTTGTATGGAGAATACTGATTCTGAGGAGAGTGAGGATAACAAGGGAGGAATGGGGGAAAACAAAGGAGATTAGTGAGACGGAGAAGGTTTTTTTTCGTGGATCGAGTTGTTTACACTAAAGATGCTTGTGGAGGGAAAAGTATAGAGAGGAAAGGGAAAAGTGTATGGGTGTTTTTAGATTTAGAGAAAGCGTTATGATAGATGAGAGTGTGGAATTGGGAGGGGTTTGAGAAGGAAAAATGGAAAGGGGGGCCAAATTAGTAAAAGGTATTAGGGCCTGTTTATTAGGAATATTAGGAATTTTTGTGTGAGAGCTTTAGGAGGGAGAGTTGAGATTGTTTGGGGGGTGAGAGGGATTTTGACAAGGGTGTGTTAATAATCACCGTGGCTATTCAATTTGTTATGAAGAGGTTTGCAGAGGAATTGGTGAGGGGAGGGAGGGGGTCGGAATTGGATGGATGGGAATTATAAGAAGGCGAAGTGAACATGATACTGTTTTCGGACGATACTGCCCGTGGCGAAGAACGCGGAAGGGCTGAGGTATTTGTTGAGGGAGTTGAGAGATTTGTGGGGGGGACAAAAAGGGGCTTAAAATAAATCCAGTTAAGAGTAAAGTGTTAGTGTTTGAGAGGAAAAGAAGAAGGGGGGGACGGCGGAGGGGTTAGAGGTTAGGAGTAGGGGCGGTGTATGTTTAGTTATTGGAAAAGAAGTAAAGAATTTTAGATATTTAGGGATGATTTGGGTAAGGGGGGAGGGATGAGGAGGAGATAAGAACATAGAAGCTTAGGAGAAGAATGGAAGCTCTGAAGTGGTTTCGTGAGAAGGAATTATGAAAGGGATTATATCACAAAAAAAAGTTAAGAATAAGTATGTTTGAAAAAATTGTGTTTACCAAACTGTTGTATGGTGTTGTGAAAAACGTGGGGGTTGAATTGCCAGGTCAGGAAAGAATTGGAAGTTTTGAAATGAAAGGGGTTGGAGCGAGGTCTGAGCCAGCAAAATTGGAGGGATAGGAAATAGGGTGGTGAGGAGAGATGTTAATGGAAGCAAAGCGGTGGGTGGGGGAAGAAGCGGGAGAAGGGAATGTTAAATGGTTTATGGGCATTTAGTGGGAGAAAGGATGGAACAGAGAGTGGTTAGGAGAGTTGGGGAGGCGGAGGGGATAGGGGAGAGGAAGGGGAGGGACAAGAAGGAGGTGATGGATGGAATAAAGGAGATGCTGGAGGAGGGAGGGATTAGGGAGGAAGAGGGTCAAGGGTGTTGGCGCAGGATAGAGTGGGTGGAGGAGGTGGGTGAGGCGAGATGAGGGGGGTGTGAATGAGGGAGGCTGCACGTACCACTACCCGTTCAAGCGGGAAAAAAGTGTAGTAAGGAATTTTAAATAAATAAATAAATAAATAAATTATATAATATATATTATAATATATATATATATAATATTAATATCATATATATATATATATAAATTATATATATATAATATATATATAAATATATATATAGATAGTTTGACTGGGACGATTTAATCGGTCTTTCAATCGTCTCGTCAAAAAATTCGCCATATTTTTTTCATCCGTCATCGTTTTCATCCAATTGTTTGCAATTATAGTTTTGCGATTAATTGAACAAATATTTAGAATTGGATAATATTTAAAACTCAATAATTAATATCATAACAATATATATATATATTATATATATATATATTATATAATATATATAATATATTATAGTATTATAAATATATTATTATATATATATACCGAATATATATATATTATAATAGCTATATATATATTGTATAATATAATAATATATAATATATATATATAATTTATTTTAATTTTTTTAAAATAAATATAGATATATATATATATATATATATTATATATATATATATATATTATATATGATATATATATATAGTATACCATTTTGCTTATGGTATGTATGACATTCCAATGCCAAAATGGTTTGCTTTCTCGTCTGCGTTGGTCGTTACCAAAACTCATATCTCAGGACAATATCTTAGGAAGAGCCACCTTTTATCCACGATATCATAATACTGCTTACTTTTATATCCACCCCCCTCTTCAGACAACATCTTAACAGAACATCCTTATCCCTTAAATCCCTTACTGTGTGGGGAAAAAAAAAAATGCCCACATCTGTATATCCTGCTTGTCGTAAGGAAGGCGACTTAAGGATGTGCAGTCGTTTAGGGCTTCTGCCAACTTACCACTGTAGCTTGCCAGAATGCTATATTGCATTTGCCTCGGAGGAAGGTCGTGATCGCCTAAACAGGCCTTCTATCTTTGGCGAAAATTTTGTATGAATTCGTATTGGGGCATATTTGAAATGGGCAGAGAATAGAAATGTTGAGGAGGATGGTTGATGGAGATTATTTAAAAAGGGCCAAATTTTGATTTAGCTCTCTTGTTGACTGAAACAAAGGATTTGAAAAGGAAAAACGGCAAATGTGTCGGTGTGAAATTGTGTTTGCTTGGTTGGTGTGGCAAAATGAATTTGAGAAAGGGGGAAGAATTTTGCAATTCTGATGAGTTGACTTGTGGTAGGAAAGCGTTATGCGTAGAATTTGTGTGTGTGAAGTAGTTAGAATTCTTAAAGGTTAAATTAAGTTTGAAAAGCGGTCAAAATTTGTTCGTTGCGACATATGCGTCCATCTGCAGGGTTAATTGTGAGAGAGTGTGCATTTTCAGGGATAGATCTGAATTGATTGGTTTTGGAGGGGTGAGTAGGAGATTCAGTTTCATTTGCCACATACCTGCCCAACTAAGGATTTGTTTTTACAGTTGATCACCCGACCATTTCACGGGCAAGAGCCGCAATTCAGGAGGGGTATAGTTACGCTCAAAAGTTCACCCTCAAGCACAAATTACGATATGATACACAGACGGCAGGCTATTAAAGCTAGGAGATTAAAAAAATATTCAATGGGAAATACAGAAAGATGGACGAGGAATTCACAGAACAGAGGTTTTGGTGGAAAAGAAGGAATCACCACAATGAACTAGCCTGGAGTTACCATTCAACACAAAACTCGTGGGCAGATACAGCACCCCTTGTGCACGAGGGATGGAAAGGTGGTGGTACACTAGTGATAAGTTCCCTCGAAGCACCTACCACTTTTGCGCGGTACCATATGGATAAAGATAAAAGCATCAACATCATGCCACAATGATAGAGGGTCCAAGTAACTGGAACAATACTAGAACAAGTTTATAAAGGCCTTTTGGGCCTTTGACTCGACTCTGTCCCAAAAAGCCGCGGTGGAAACCCAGAAACAACCCTCCCCCCAGATATGTTAGAGCAGTACTCTCATATACAATGGCAGATGAGACCTTCTTAGCAGGAGCAACTGAGAAGAGGAAAGAAGTCTCGCAGTCTTTTAAACAGAACTTTCAGTTCTTGAGGCCGCCCCAGGCAAACCGTCTGTGACGTTTTGAGGTTTTCAAGAACATTTTTTTGGTTTATGTTAAGGGCCAAGGAATGTTTTATATTCTTTCAACAGCAGAGAGAGGAAACCGTCGAAAAGAAAGATAGGAAAGTTAGAGGTAGTTTTAGGAGAAGAAGATTGTAGGAAGTTTTGCTTTTTTAAAAGAATTGGAATTTTCACCATCTATCCACCACCCCATCGGAATTCTATCCCGAATCAAGCGAGATAGAATCCGGAAAGGATAGACGAGAGGCATTCCTAGAAGAAAAGACAGAGCAGGAATTGATTACGAGGTTGAAAAGAATAAGGGTCCGAGTCATCGGGCATAGGAGTGAATAGAGTTAGAGGTTCAGGTGAGAAGATCATAATGAAAAAAAAAGTAGAATAAAGTAGGGGAGATAGACCCGAACCCTGAGGAAACACCCCACTATGACAGAAAAAAGAGAAGATCACCATTCAACAACAGCCGATATTGAGCGATTTGAAGAAAGAGCAGACATAAGTAAGCATTTGAGAAGGAGAACCATAAGGGAGGTGACTTGGAGAGCAGTGACCGTTTTTGCCAACCGGGTCAAAATGCTTGGATAGTTTTTCAAAGCGTGTCCACCACACAAGTACTTCCCCGTAGTTCCAAGGCGGGAAAACCATAAATCTGTGAAATAGGAAAGATATCACAGTAGACCTCGAGCTCCGAAAGACATACTGACAATCGGAAAGAAAGGAATTGGATATCTATTGATATAAGAAATGAGATTAAGGGGTTTCAAAGGATCTTAGCATAGAAATACAAGTGAGAGCTATAGGCGATAGTTAGAAGGACAGAGCGGTTTCCTTTTATTCAGAATAGGTTTGAAAGTTCAAGCTTCCAAAAACACTAGAAAAAGTTGCTAGCATTGAGACATTAGAAGAGTTTATAGTTGAGCGAGGAGCAGGGAGAAGCCGACGTAGCCACACTTCCTCAAAAGCTCGGGAAGGAATGGCCCCATCCCGGGCCACCCGCCTCCTAACGTCATAGATTTCAGGGACCCCATGCACCCGATCAAATGTAATCACAGGCAAAGGCTAGCGACCACCTGAGAAAGAGAATTTAGAAAGAGGAATCCAAATCGTTCAGGGCTGAGTTAAGTGGAAAAAAATAGAATTGCTTTCAGTTTTTAGAGATTAGCAACAGAATTTTCATTCAGATGAAAAGAGGAGGAAAAGGTAGATATACAGAAAGTTGCTAGAGAATGTTGCAAGAGCCAGGAAAAAAAATGGTCGGCAGGTAAAACCAAGGGTTTAGCGCACTTTCGTTTTGATGAAAGCCCGCTTTGCTCGTCGAAGAGATCCCTGCAACGATTTCTAGCTGAAGGAAAATTAGCGAAAGTGATAGGAGAACAAGAAATTTTCCACCCCCGATACGCGTTGTCTCTAGCCTGAATGGCCAGAGGAACAATGCACGATCGATCCATGGATTATAGAGGAGAGAAAAGATTTAGTTGAAGAAAGGAATAAGCCTGCTCATCCCATCAACGATTACACTCCATCCCTTATACTTTAAATCTTTATACACATCAGTATTCCATTACTGAGAAGCCAATTTGCTATTCATCATGCAAACTTGGGAAAACCACATTAAGTCCCTGGTCTAAATATTTTTTTTATTATAAATAGATATATATATATAATATATATATATTATAATATAAATTATATATATAATATAAATATATATATATAGTATAATAATATATATATATATAATTACTTATATATATATAGAACTAAGAAATAGTTACGGACCACAAACATGTCTCCTCATTTCATTAATAAATACTTTTTCAATTTCCATTAATTGATTATTTATTAATATATTATTATATTATTAGTATATTATTATTAGTATTATTATATTATATTAGAACTTAAGGAATCAGAAAAAATTTTAGCTTAAATAATTTCGGGAGGTTGAACCCCCGGACCCCCCTGTCTACAGCCTTATAATATAAATATAAAATATAGTTATATATAACTATATATATATATATTTATATATATATATATATATATATAATAGTATATAAATATAATATATATAATTTAATTTAGAAGAGAAAAAATTTAAAAATATACTTTTCATAATCGTCATTGTGCATCAGCAAAAATTATCTGTCATCTCATCGGCAAATTTCATAATCGTCCCATCATAATAGATAGATATTGATAGCTCGGAGGCGGTGACGTGACCACTTTAGGCTATAAACTTCGTTCCACTTCCCTTAATACATTTTGGGAATTTTTTTCTCTGAAAATTTTTCAAGGCCATATAGTAGGTTATAAGCAACACCACAAAAAAATTAATAATGTAAATATTTTAATAATAATATTTTTATTAAAGTTTAAATAAAGTTTTCATTTTAGACTCACCCTGGAGGGGTCTGATCGGGCCAACCTATTTAAGTTCCTCTGGCTCTTTTATATATAAATTCCAATTTTAAAATTTAATTTTTACTTAATATAGATTGTTTATTGGTAAAATTTTAACTTTCGCGCGCAGCACTTATATTTTCAAAGTCCACTTTCGATATTTGTTGGTTCGATTAATCGAAAATCGATACTGTTATTATCTTTCTATAAAATCATATATTATATATATAATATATAATATATAATAATATATAATATATATATATAATTATATAGATATTATATTATTTATAGATATATATAATATATACGGGCTATATATATATATAGGTAATATATATATATATATCTGTAGTAATATTAAACAAAACTTTATCATAACCTAAAACTTAAAAAGCCGTACAGTACACCTAACCTTTATGATTCACTTGTGCCATAAAACTAGCCCTAAACCGTTTATTGATCCACTGTGCCGATGTTAAAAACTAGCTCTAACTTGACTCATTGTGCCATAAAAGTAAGCCCTAAACTTACGATCCACTGTGCCGTTTAAAACTAGCCCTAACTTTTTACTGAAGACTGTTTAGTAGCTGCTGAAAATAATTATTTATATAATATAATAATAATATAATATATATATAATATTATAATATATATTAAGTAAGATATATTATATATATAATATATTATATATAGTAGAATCTAAGGTGTGAGGGTGTTTTAATTTTTGCTCTCCAATTTTTACTATTTAATTTGGGTATTTGGAAAGTGAAGTTTAGTAAACAAATTCAGTGTTGTGTATCTTAATTACACTACTGTCTGTGTATAACTACAAGTCATTAACAAGTCTATATAATTTTGTGATATAAAATTGATAGCCTAACCCTAGAGCTAAACATAGTACAGACATTTACTGTTTTTCTGGGTCTGGTTTATTTGGATTTCCTTAAGATTTAGACTTATTCTGTAATTTATTACGAGGTCTTATTAATTGTTACTTAATTAGTATAATTAAATTACAAATTTAGTTTTAGATCTAAGCCTACAGTTAAGCCTACCTTATTATAGTTGGTAAAATAATTGGTAGCTTTTTTTTTATCATTTGTCCCTAATGAAATTTTTAACACCTATTTTTTTCAAATAATTAGTTTATTTCCTTTTAGGCTTTAGTGGTATTTAAACTGTAGTTGGTAAAATAATAGGTACAGTTTAGTAAGCTAATTAATAATTTAAAAGAAATTATGTATTGCTTCGTTTTGAGAATGTGGGAGCTGTGAGAGTGAATATGCTGGATAGCTGCCTGTTTCGTGTTTTGAATGCAGAGAAGTGTTTGTTAAGGAAGGAGGTTGCAAGACTGAGTGAAGATATGCATGGATTGAAAGAAGAAGTATTTTGAAGTTGAAAAAGGAGGAAGTGGTTAGGAAAAGGTTAGTTAGGATGTCGAAGGCGAGGGAGGGAGCGGGGACCTGAGGGTAGATCAGGAGAAATAGTTGATTCACCTAGGCAGGGAAGATGGAGAGGGAAAAAGATTGTAAAAGTAGTTGATTAATAGGTCTGCAGATGAATACAGAGTGTAGACCTAAGAAATAATAATTTAAAGATTGAGGATATATATAGTCAGCCAGCCTGTGACCTGCAGTAACAGGTTCGACTGTCTTTCCAGATGGGGAGGATCAGAAGAGTTCCAAGGTAATGTTGAGTTTTTCTAAAAGGAAGACGATGACATTGTAATTGGAGACTCTATACCATACCTATGATAGGGGACTTTCAAAAGAATAAAAGAAAACGATGAGAGTATATTGTATCCAGGTGCAGAATGAGTTGATACGTTGGGATAGATTTAATAGAGAGACTTGATTTCTACAAAGGTTGATCAGATGTGATTGTGCATGTGGTACAAAAGACTATAGGACATAGGAAGTAGAAGGAATTAATCAGCATTATAGAGATGGATCAGAAGATGAAAGCAGTGGAAGGAAGAGTGCATGATTCTGGATTTTACCGTAGTTAGTGCAGGTCAGGAATGGGAGTAGGGCTTTAGGTGTAAATGAAAGGGTAGGGAAATTATGTTTCAGGAAAAATAGTTTTATGGTTTGTGAAGAGATTTCTGATAAAGATTCTTTTGCAGCGATGAAGTTCCTTGAGGTCGTAAAAGGGTTGCTTTTCAGTACAGTTTGGAGACTTGTTAAGCAAAAAACTAGGTAAATGGGGGTGATGGGCTTAATCTAGATACAAATTAAAGAGTAATGGTAACTATAATATGGGAGATAAATTAAAGCTAGTGTTTGTTACAGTTTTCAAATAATTGATTGACGATTAAAAAAGATAACAGGCATTTGAGTATCAAAGTTTTACAACAAATGCTCATAAGCTAAAATTTAAAAAAGATGACCTGATTAAGGTTATACCATTAAAATGCGAATCTAGACATATTTGCATAACTGAGGGCATGGTTAAGAAGAATTATTAGGAGAACTCCTTTCAGGAATATGAAGTAGACAGTTATTTTCACTTTATTTATACCAGCGCAGAGGAAAGAAGGGTGGTGGTGTTTATTTATACCAGCGTATAAAAGCAATATTCAATCTGTATTTAATGACTGACTTTAAAAAATATTGGGAAGATATTCTTATATACAATAAATCACCGATAGAATAAGGGCATTTTATAGACTCCTGGCCAGAGTCAAAGAATTAGACGCGGAAATTTGTGAAGAAATGAGACCGTACATATGCCACAGTAAAGGAAAAAGTATAGGTTCATAATGCGGTGATTTAACTTTTCCGGATTCATTGGCGATTCCTTGTCTAATATTGACATTAGTAATATTTCATTGCATCATAAATGTATACTTAGATAAACTATTTTGACCCACGAGGTCCAAGAAAAACCACAAGATACGATGCACTTGACTAGGAGCTAAATATTAACACTATACGATGAAAAGTTCATGGTCGGATGAAGTTTAGAGTTGAGGAGAATTTAGGACTTATGACCATAATATAATTAGATTTAATTATGAAATTTGATATGCTGGCCCAAATTGCAAGTTAATAGGGAAAAGATCTTAGATTTCCGAAATGGCGATTTACCAAATTTCGAGGACATGCTTAATACAACTAACTGGGATAAAGAGTTTTAAAGACCAAAACTGTTTTATTCATGTGGAACATTTAAGCAAAATTTTAATTGAATATTTCCGGTATATGTTTAAGAAAAACCATTAGTGTGGCAAAAGAAAAACCTGTTTGGTGGAATAGAGAGATAAGGAGGAAAATTAATGAAAAGCGTAGAAGTTTTAAAATATTCAAAGTAGATAGGAAGATGATATTAGAAAATTATAGTAAAAATAAAATAAACTTAACCAATCCAATAGAAAGGCAAAGAGAAGAGCGAATGCAATTTATGAAATGATGATAAGAAAATCTGAAGAGTTTTTAGTAAGTAGAATTAGGACCAATTGGTCATAAAATGATTGAAATTAGTGAATTCGATAAGAAGTGGTCCAACATTTTCAATGCTATTTCCAACAGTTGTTTACTGAGAAAGATTAGAATAATAGTTTGGAGACTTAATTAATTCTGATGCATGTAACAAAATTTAGACTTACATGAATTGAATTTTATGTAAAAGATTAGTAAAAACTTTATTAGATCATAGTTGACAAGTAAAAAGCTGCAGGGCCTGCTGGATTATATGATGGTTAGAATCTGAAAGCGGGTAGTTACCCAGCATTGGCAAAGCACTGTATTGATTTTAAGCACTAGAACCATTTGGATGAGTACCAGATGACGAAAATGCAATCGTTGTCCTATTTATAAAAAAAAAGAAAGTAGAAGGTAAGATTTGGAAATTATAGGCCATTTAGATTAACATCTCTGGTCGTAAAAGTTTTGGAAAAGTAACTGAAAGGTCATATAGAGAAGTAATATTTAGAAGATAACAAGTATGTTATGACTTCCAGCACGGTTTCAGAAAGGGGAGATTCAGGTCAGACAAACCTTAGAACTTTATGGAATACCAATTACTGACTGCCATCGGACCAAGAGATCCAGTTGATTATTGTATATTTAGACTTTAGTAAAGCTTTTGATTAAGGTTCCCCACACTTTAAGGCTGATGAAAAGTGTATCTGCAATTGGTTTATAGAATGAGTGGGTAACCATGGTTGCGATTAAAGAGTGGTGCGAAATAGAAAAACAGTATGTGTACAACAAATGGAATAAAAATCATCATGGGAAATAGTGAAGAGGTGGTGTCCCACAGGGTTCAGTTTGCTGGCCACTATGTTCCTCATAATTATAAATGATAGGGACAGGACTTTTAAAGCAAGGTTTTCTAATGTGCAATTGAATACTTAAAGTTGGCCACCTCAGTAGGAATTTAGTGAAGGATGCATAAAGACTCAAAATGATCTTGATAAAACTCTGGTGGCAGATAAGTGCAAAGAAATTTTAATAGTAAAAAAGTGTTAAGTCTTCACCTAGGTTTACTCAAAGAAAAGTTTAACTTACATATAATGGGATTGGCTAGTCGCTGGACCCAAAGAAAGATTTAGTGTGATTATTAAGCAAGTAATTTGAAATGTAGCTAATCATGCTTGGAAAGCTAGAAAATTAAAAGCTAAATAAGATGCTGGCATAAAAATCGCAATGTTGGTTACAAGAGCAAGGATAATAATAATAATAACTGTATAATAGCTATGTTTAGGCCAGTATTAGAGTATCTTTGTGCACAAGTCTTGTGCCCCTTATTTAAAAGAAGACTTAGATATGCAGGAAGGATGAGTGGCACGGTAGAGCAACAAGGATATTTCGGGTTGAGGGTAAAGAGCTTATGAGGGGAGAGGCTGAAGCGAGTTAGGAATGTTTTTCTGTAGAAAGGCGTTTTCTCAGAGGGGACATGATACAAGTCTACAAAAGATTTACATCTATCTATTATAATACAGAGACCAAAAAATTTTTCATAGAAGCACGGACAGGTGACCGGGGGCATAATAAGAAAAATTAATAAGAAGCATTCCATCTTGATATAAGGAAGCATGCATTCAGTAATAGGGTGTTACAATTTTGGAATAGTCGCCAGAGGTAGGTGTTGAGTGTGAGTATTGCAACAGTAAGAAAGGGTAGATTCCGTTATGATGGTTGGTTATCATATTAATCATATTGACGAAAGCCCAAAATGGCGGTTTTTAGTATTAGAGTATTAATGTTAGATGCGCATGTTACCATAACTTAGTTATTAATGCATGTGGATGGTTTGGTTATCATATTTATATATCATTAGTTTGGACCCAAGCCAAATATGGTGGACTTGTAGTACAAACAATATTGACCAAGCCCCTAGGGTGCTTTTGATTTGCATGAGCATTGGTAGTTGGGTGATGGGACAGTTTTCTCGATAGCCATGTTGGCTTTTTTACGTCTGCTAATTATCTTAATAGGATGTGCCGGATAGTGGAATTAGCCGGATTACGGATAACGGACTAGGAAGTAAACCGTATATCCGGCAGTCTGTTATATAGCGGCGTCGGGCAGGGTGACTGTAAATAAAAAAAATAAAAAAAGTTTTCTTTACTTTAAAATTTTTATACATGGTTTTCATATTAGATTATCTTTTAAATTCTAGAAGTTTTTACATTTTAAAAAAAATATAATAAAATTAGTGTATAAAATCCTTTAAATAAATTCACATTTTGAAACAAATGCGAGTTTTTAAACTTGATAAAATGAAATTATGACAAATTTGAATTATAGTTGTATACAGTTGAGTATGATAGCTTAAACTGGGCAAAGTAAATTTGTTTCCAAAAAAATGATGATGGAAGTGCAATGTGGGGCCACCATGTTATCTTATTTTTATGTAAAGCTATTTATTATTGACATTTTATTACCTATAGCTAATGTTAAATATAATAAACAGTTACTTACATTAAGTAAAAAATTTAAAATAAAAATGAAATTTATATGAAATATAATTCAAAAAGTCTGATCAAAATTTTTGTACCCAGCTACTCGTTGTATTTGTTAAATTATGGTATATAATTTATCATTTATTTGAAACTTTCAGTTTTATTTATTTATTACTAATTGTAAATTATAAAAACCAATTACTAATAAGTAAAAATAAAATCTAAATTGAATTATACATAAAAAGAGGGGAATCTTAAAAAAAGATGCCCAATTCACCTCACAAATGTGTTCGAATTTCACCCCTTCAAACTGAGTCTAAATGAGCTTATTTAAACTGAATAAAACTAGATTTCATTAGAATTACATTTATATTTTTGGGGGCCAGCCATTTGAGTACTCAAGCAATTATGGATAGAAAACCGGGTGCTTTAAGAACTACGCTTGAAGCGTTCTTTTGGGACGCGGGAGGTTGGATTAAAAAAAAAAACCGTTCGTTTTTTAAAAAAAAAAACACGTTTTTTAAAAAAAAAAAGACAAAGGCCAAAATTTTGTGTTTTTTTTTGGTTTTTTTTTAATTACTTATTTTTTAATATATCAAGTGCTTTTAGGTCTATTAGACATAAAAATACATAAATACAATATGTTAAAAGAGGTATACAATATTTATAAAGATTATTTAGTACTTGATAAAGTTTATTTAGCTCTAAGGGCATATAATTATTAATATTCACATATCTGATTATTATTATTATATTTTTATTATATTATATATATATATATTATATATATATATTATAAGAGATTATATACATATATAAAAAGATTATGTAAAATATATTCATACATTGCAAGGACAACTGGTATATAATATTATATATATTATATATATATATATAATTATTATATATATAATATACGTATATTCGTTCATCTTACCTTTTTCTCCCCAAAAACACTTCACAATATTATACGAGGGCTGCGGAGTCGTAAAATAAAATTTTCGCACTCCGACTCGACTCTAAATTCAATTAGGGATTTTCGAACTCCGACTCCACGGAAACAAAAATTTTCGACTCCGACTCGACTCCACTTAAAACAAAAAATTTCGGACTCCGACTACCACTTAACAAAGAATTTCGACTCCGACCCAGCGTCAATTCAAAAATTCACTCTGACCAAAATAGGCTTACAAGTTTACAGTAAAAGCATTTTTTGTTTCAACAATTTTTTTTTTCGCTTCTTTTAGAAATAAAAAAATATACCACTTTTCCAATGAATCTACTCTCCAAATGCTATACGGTAAAGTACCGTAAGACATAAAGATGCAGGCGGCACAAAACACATGAAACAAACAAAATATATATATTTCGTTGCGGGAAAAACCCAAATGTATAACGTGTAATATAACGCAAAATTATTTTTATTTTGTTATAAAATATATTATTATAAAATTAACAGTTAATACTTTCAGTTTTCAATAATATAATAATAATAATAATTAATAATAATAAATAATAATAATAATAATATAATAATTTTTAATCATAATAATAATTATCGATGAAATTAAAAAAACAAAAAGAATGGCAATAATTATAACAACCTGGATTTTATTAATTAAGAATATATATAATTATTATATTATATATATATATATATATATATATATATATATATTATATATATATAATATATTATATTATAATATAACTATATATATATATATATAAATTATATATATATAATATATATGGATGCCTAAAATTTACAGACAAAAACTCAGAAAATTCACTTTTGAGGATTTAAATTTTTATTTAATTCTCTATAATC
>JABUQX010010668.1:0-5000 GCA_015478945.1 Trachelipus rathkii
GGCAAATGTCCGGAAACCTCGAGGCAAACCTTGTGATACCACCATAGCTATTAGGCTCCTTCACATCGTAATAATACTTATCAACCACCTCCTTAGCCTCCATGGTGGCTACTGGACATAAGTAAAAACATTTATATTATATATATATATGTATATATAATCTATTATATATATATATATATATATATATATTATATATATATATATATATATATATATTATATATATATGCTAAAAGGAATATAAAAAAAAAAACTAATATGGATGAAATTTATTTATTTATTCCACAAACGGCAAAATAGATCAATGAACAAAGTGTATATATTATATATATATATATATATAATATTTATATATATATATATTATAATAAATATATATATATATATATATATATATATATATATATATATATATATATATATATATATATAATTGAATTAATAATATTAATAACATCATAGCGTAACTATGAATTAATCCATTTAAGACTGGCGTACGGCTTTTTTCTTATTCTTCCTTTAACCACCTGTTTGAATTTATTCTGAAGCGTAGGATGTGCCTGAAGGACTAGAATCCGGGTCTTTGGTGGTCTTAGGATATCATCCACGTCTGGGCTAATCTGCGTGTGTTTCAAGATTAAAGAGGCGGGAAATTTATAGTCTGAAGCTCTTGCTTGATTGTGGGCCATCCTGTTACAGACCCCTTCTTCAATCGCAGGAAGAGATTCAGCTATTAATCCAATGTTTGAACCCTTTAACTATTCATTATCATAATCGATTTGACCCTAACACATTCCAAGTTATTTGTTTTCTTTTAAAATATTATCAGAGAGGTTAGCCTGATTTGCGAGACCTGGTTGGTAAGCTCTCCTCTAGGATATTTTTAAATTTATCGATCTTCATCTCAGGTTTTACTTCTTGTGGCAAATTTGTTTCCTCCACGTCAGACTTAATTAGTGTATCCTTTAGATGCAAATCCTTGAGGCTTAATAATTTCTGCATTGCATCTTGGTATAAGATACGCTTCTCATGTATGTTAATGTCTGAATTTAATATCCTATAAACCTCTTGCTCATAATTATTTATCTGCTCAACTTTAGGGTCGAATAAGCTGTAAGGTAGAGTTTGCTGATGAATTTGTGCAGCAATCAAAGGTTGTTGGTTCTCTCGAGAGAAATGATGATGATGATTGGGGGTTGGAAATTGCAGTGAGGACGGCACTGCGTAAGGCTGTGATTGTGTAGGCTGAGTAGGGGATCTTCTGCAACGGATGAAGTAGTTTACACTTCATTTTCTAATACTCGTTAAACGGCAATACAGCGACCTTCTTCATTATGAAGATATCCACTTGGTAATCAGAGGAGCAATAACTGAGAAAAGTAGAGGTAGGAATGCACGCACCCCCTCTGCACACATTCTTTTTAATTTTTCAGATGCTTTTGTTAACGGGAGAGTTTTTTAATGGTGCTTCTATGTCGACGCAGCTTTACCTTCTGAGGCCTGTTTAAAGGAACATTCCCCTTTATAAGATTTAAGCAGAGTTCACATATACACACTGGACGAACTTCTCATCATCACAGATTATTTTACGCTTTTCAGCCGGTTTCAGCTTTTTAAATCTTTTTATAAGAGGTAAATACTTTACAACTAAACTACTCATTATTCAGGGATGTACACAGTTTCTATCTCATGCGGTAGAATGTTGGTGCGGAGCAGGACTCTATGCGTGTTCCTAGGATGAAGCTCACACAGCAAGTATCCGTATGGATCCGAAGTAACTTCTTTATATACTTTCAAGAACTCTTTTCTTGCTAACGGAAACATCTGCGACCCTAGAACATTGACCTGGCTCATATCTCTTCTTTGTCCAAACAGAATCAGATACTGAGTGTTTAAAGAAACAGTCCTCATGTGCTTGCTTTGATGAAAAATGTTCTGTGTAATGAAAAATACAGATATATTTAAATGATGGGAATACACCGTAAACGTCTCAGCTATATCTTCGTTTAACTTGTGCAGCATGTCGTCCAGAACTATAACTTTATGACCTTGTACATTTTCCAATGATTTAATATCGTATATCCCTTCATGGAATTCTACTATATTATTATATTCATTAAACTTCTCCTGGAATACACTATAGCACCAGATTATTTTCACAGGTGTATGCTCAAAAATTCCACCATCCTTTAATATGTTTAATAGCAGAAAGGTTTTACCGCAGCTTGTGGGACCCGCCACCATACATGTAGCAGGGCTGAAGAACATGAATTTACCCACATCCATACTCCCGGAGTGCTTGATGTACAATGCAACTTTCGAAGCTATGGTGAGAGTATATATATATATATATATATATATATATATATATATATATATATATATATATATATATATAATTATATTATTTTATATATTATATATACACACGTCTACTTGCTAATAATAAACACTAACATTCATTTAAAAGACCTTTATTACATGTTAGAAATTTAAATATCACGACGTACACTATTTTAACAGTAAATATATTCACAAGATATTAAATATCTTTATCATTAATACATTTACAATAGTATTAAATATATTTAAGCAAGGGGAATATATCACTGTTATAGACATTCACAGGATCTTCACGGAGAATCGAGATTAATACTCTGAAAATCTTTACAAATATGCCAGTCATTTATATCGTTGTCTATCATGTAGCTATGTACCTCATCAATACCATCCGAGAGCACATATGTAAAAAGCTCCCTCTCAGATATCAAAGTATGTTTGGCCTCTGGATCGTCAGCATAGATGCTTTCTTGCCATTGTTTTCTAAGTAGATATATGAATTTCTGTACATCTATAGTGTTTAGGAATCGTTTAATAACAGTTTCAGAATCATCAACCAGCATTTTCTTGAATGCGTAGTATTCCTGGTATAACATATAATGAACGACTGTTACATAGTTAGATAACACACTCACTCTCTTCATATGCATTAGCACCCTTCTGCCCACCTCGGGCATATACTTCAGCTGTTGTATTCCTGAGATGTAGAATCCATGCGAGGTACGTTCAAATACTTCTAAGCCGTTACTTCGCTCCCATAGTCTAACTTCCATGCCTATGGTGTTTACATGTTTAGAGAAGGTTAGAGTAAGCTGTTTGTCCTTTGCTCCTTTGCTCTGGCTAATGACTGTTTTCGAATAGTTTAAAACCGCATTAGGGTTAAAGTATTCAGTAAGCCAGTCCTCTGTGTGTCTACATATACACAGTAATTCATCGGCGTTCATGAAGACACGCCTTGTATTGTAATATGATGAATTACTAACACATGTGAAAAATTCAGTTCCATTCGGGTTTCTTTTATATAAGATTGCAACTCCACATCCGGGGATCTTAACTTCCCACTGGATGATGTCTTGCACAGATGTATACCTGTTAAGACGTACCATAGTGAGCTCTTACTGAAATGGAACACTTTTAAGATAGAGTAGAGAACTTGTTCACAGCTCGACAGCTAAAGCGACTATGGCTTGAAACGAGTTTAGACTCACAAGGGATCATATATAATTCTCGACCAATCACAATGGAGGGTGAGTTGAGAAAAGGTTTACACCCTCCAATCGCAAGGGAACTATATACTTCGATCAATCACAATGGAGGATAATTGAGAATAAGGTTTTACACGCCTCCAATCACAAGTAAGTTCAAACGTATGTTTTTACGAATCTGATGTAGAGTAAATATAATTTGATTTCTATTACAACGATAATAATAATAATAACAATGCATAATAATATAATAATAAATAAAATTAATAATAATAATAATAATATATAATAATATAATTAATATAATAATAAATATTAATAATAAATAATATAATAATTAATAATAATAATTAATAAAATATAATAATATAATAATAATAATAAATAATAATAATATAATAATAATTAATAATAATATATATAACAACTCCTAATTATTTTAAGAAACTTTGAAATAATTTTAGTTAACATGAGTGAATAATATAAATGTAGATGATTAATTAAAAGCAGTAAAGCAGTAAAACAGTAAACAGGCAGTAAAAGCAGTAAAGAGCAGTTAGCAAGTAACCTCACTCTGTTGCTAGGTAACTGCGCTATTGATTTACTGTTTTACTGTTTTGAGGGTTGTAAAGTAAATGTTTTAATGTAGTAAAGCAGTAAAGCAGTAAAGCAGTAAAGCAGTAAAGCAGTAAAGCAGTAAAGCAGTAAAGCAGTAAAGCACACTGTTGCTAAAGCACTGAAGCTATTGATTTACTGTTTTACTGAACTTGCGGGTTGTAACGTAAATGTTTTAAGTATAAAGCATGTAAAGCAGTAAAGCAGTAAAGCAGTAAAGCAGTAAAGCAGTAAAGCAGTAAAGCTTATTATTCACACTGTTGCTAGGTATCTGCACTAATGATTTACTGTTTCATTGCTTTAAGGGGTGCAAAGTAAATGTTTTAATGAAATTT
Source organism: Trachelipus rathkii (assembly GCA_015478945.1). NCBI lineage: Eukaryota > Metazoa > Arthropoda > Malacostraca > Isopoda > Trachelipodidae > Trachelipus > Trachelipus rathkii. The sequence continues at coordinate 4,498 of JABUQX010010668.1, forward strand.
CTTTAAATTTTATTTTAGGTCCAATGTGTAATGTATTCTTAGTATAGATCACTAGGATGGTGAATGGCATTGTTCTGCTGTTGTGATTGCTGTATATGATGTTTCTTGCGTTGTTGTTGTTGTGGATGTTGTTGTTGTCATGGACCGTTGTGGCTTTGGCTTGACTCTGGTTCTTCAGCTGTTGTTGTTGTTGTTGTTGCTGTTGATGTTGTTGTTGTTGTTGTTGTAGGCGTAGATGCTGCTTCATGGATTGTGGTTGTTGTTTGGCTTCGTTCTGTATCTTGCGTTGTTGCTGGTGTAGAGGCGGCTTCATCGATTGTTGTGGAGAAGAAGAAGAAGAAGAGAAGAAGAAGAAGAAGAAGAAGAAGAAGAAAGCAAGAAGAAAGAAGAAGAAGAAGAAGAAGAGAAGAAGAAGAAGAAGAAGAGAAGGAGAAGAATGAGAAGCAGAAAAAGAAGAAGAAGAAGTTCTACTAATGGGCAGAAAAAATTCAGAGTTAAAACCA
>JABUQX010010668.1:10000-12500 GCA_015478945.1 Trachelipus rathkii
TATCTGATAGCTAATTACAGCTATTTAAAATTTGGGTCGAAAGCGATTACTACTACTACTACTACTACTACTACTACTACTACTACTACTACTACTACTACTACTACTACTACTACTACTACTACTAATAATAATAATAATAATAATAATAATAATAATAATAATAATAATAATAATAATAATAATAATAATAATAATAATAATAATAATAATAATATGTATGATTTTGATGCTTTTTCAAGCCTCCTGAAAGTATTTCTTTCAACAGAAGAAATTTTCTTTAAAATTATTCTTGAATAAAATAAAACAATTGATTTAAGTATAGTACCAAGCTTTCGTCCGTACATTTCGGACATTTTCAAGGAATAAATTTTATTTTTAATTATTTTTTGAAAATGTTCGAAGTGTACGGACGAAAGCTTGGTACTATACTTAAATCAATTGTTTTATTTTATTCAAGAATAATTTTAAAGAAAATTTCTTCTGTTGAAAGAAATACTTTCAGGAGGCTTGAAAAAGCAACAAAATCATACATTAAAATAAATGCTGATATTGAGTTTTTAAAATAATAATATAATAATAATAATAATAATAATAATATAATAATAATAATAATAATAATAATAATAATAATAATAATAATAATAATAATAATAATAATAATAATAATAATAATAATAATAATAATAATAATAATAATAATTAATAATAATAATAATAATAATAATAATAATAATAATAATAATAATAATAATAATAATAATAATAATAATAATAATAGACTTCCTCACTTAAGAATTTTTGTCCTATCAGTGGGATCCTTCGAGAAATAAACTTTCGCAGACCTACGACAGATACCATGAGTTAGTCAGGATATCACATTCAAGCAATGGGGATACCGGGTATTAATTCAACCAGTAACTAAGCCCGTTACTAATCTACTAATTTATGTAAGTTCCCAGAGCGTAATGTTTTGTCGTAAGAGGCGATTAAAGGGACAGAGGGAGAGAAGTAGCGCTCTTGAAGCAAAGAAATTACCTCCCATTGGGCATTTAAGGTGTAGGGTACATTCCATGACACTCCAATGCCCAATGGTTCGTCCCTCTTGCGGTCAAATCCACACTCTTCTTCAAATAGGAGTAGGCTCTCTGTATCACATACAGAACATAAAACAATGCTAATATTACAGACAGCACCTTTTTTTCATATATTCCTGTGTGTATGGGGGAAGAAAAAATCCCACATCGTATGTTCTTCTTGTCGTAGGAGGCGACTAAAGGTACAGGGGTAGTTGGGTTGGGGATCCTATATCACTTATTTTTACCCTAGGAATGCTTATGCATGCCTCGGATTTCAGTTCATGTTGCGCACCCTACCCCACATCTGTGGAAAATAAAGAGAAGATAAAAGAAAAAAAGATATATATGTATATACATACTGCTTTACTTGTTTTGTCTCCCCCACTCCTCTCCTAAGAGAAACGGGTGACCTTAAGATACTCCGCCACCCATGCCGACTGAGCCCAAAGATTCGTTAATAATTGTAAGGGTTCTGAAATTTCACCTGATGTTCGCTAAAGCAGGGCAATCTATAATGAGATGTTTTGTGTTGTTAACTGATTGGGAATGATATCTCTGACAGTAAGGGGAGGGAGGGATCGTTGAAGGATGGGGTGATGCCCAGAGCGGAGCAGCGAGAGCATTACCCGTGTTTAGCGATGGAAAATTTGTTCCGTGTTGGAGATTTCGGCTGGACGTGCTTGGAGTATGGTATTATTTTGGAATGCGGAGGTCGTTTCTTGAGTCAATTGAGTATGAATGCGTTTAATTATGGGGGTGCCATGTGGTGAAGGAGCAATCTGCTGTAAATATCATAATAGTATTCCACTGGTGTAGCTTTCATCCTTCTAGGCACGGGTAGATGTTGTAATGTTGGTGTAGAGGGTATCTCTTGAGAGTGATTTACTATAAAATTTACATCCTATCAAGTCAAGTTTGGCATTTATAGGAAGGAGTTGTGTTTTAGTCAGAAGGTGGCGAATAAATGTAGAGGGGAGGCAGCCAGTTATTATCCCAAGGACTTTGTTTTGAATATCTTCTAGTTTTTGAATGTTAGATTTTGAAATTGTAGGAACCCAGGCTTAATTTTTGGAAGGACGAAGATATTGTATGCATACTATAGAGTTGGCCAAAGTTTGTTCCTGTTAGCGCTCTCATTGCTTTTAATATATCTGTGGCTTTGGATGTAATCTTTATGTGAGGGTGAATGTCATATGTGTCGAAAGTCAAGCTCAAGACAGTGAGTTGCTAATCAAGGGGGAGTCTATTATTTGAAAAGTAAATTGTTGGACGAAAATTTGATTCTCTCATAATTAATAATTATAGGCAAGATCCAATTTTTGGCTCGGGCTGAGCCCCATTTTCACTCCCCCCTAAAAATGTATATAAAATTCGAATTTTTCAGCCGATTTTGACCCGATAAACACCAAACTCTAGCTTTT
>JABUQX010010668.1:17500-62791 GCA_015478945.1 Trachelipus rathkii
ATATATATATATATATACATATATATATATATATATATATATATATATATATATATATATATATATATATATATATATATATATATATATATATATAGAGAGAGAGAGAGAGAGAGAGGGAGAGAGGGTTGGCTGCCCACTATCACTTATCTTTCGCCAGGAATCCTAATGCATGCCTCTGAGAAGGTCGTGATTGCTGTAAACGGCATTCTATCTTTCGGCGAAAATGTATGAATGGTATGGGTATATGGAATGTTAGAGGAATAAATGTTGAGGAGAAGAGGAGATAGGTGATGGATGTATTTAGAAAGGGCAAATTTGATTTGCCCTCTGTGACTGAAACAAAGATGTAAGGAAACGGTGAAAATGAGTGGTGTGGTTTGAAAAGTGTTTCTGTTTAAATAAATGAGAATGGTAGAGAAGAACTTATTTTGATGAGTGACTTGTGGTATAGTGCTATGGTAGATTTTGTGTGTGAGAGTACTAGAATTCTAATGGTTAAATTTAAGTTTGAAAAAGTCAAAGTATGTGTGGTTGTGACATATGGTCCATCTGAGGGTAATGTTGAAGAGAGTGCGATTTTCTGTGATAATCTGAATGATGTTTTGGATGGGGTGAGTAGGAGCTTCAAATTGATTGTGTTGGGTGACCTTAATGGTGTTATAGGTGATCAAAAAGGAATGGTATAACAGGTGGCTTTGGGGTGTTGGGAGAAAATAAGAATGATTTCTGTGAAGAGAGAGATAAGTGTGTGACTAATACTTTCTTTAAACACAAGAGTATTCATAAGTATACTAGAGTTGGTGTAGGTAGAAATGGTATCGAAGTGAAAAGTATGACTGATTTTGTGTTGGTGAAGATGTTGAAGTATGTGTTGGATGTTAAATCAGAGAGGGGGTTATAAATGGGATTATCGGATCATTTTGTTGTTTTATGTAAAATTGTTAGGGGGGGGCTTGGATGGAGAAGAAGTTGATAAGGAAAGAAGGGGGTAAAATTTAGAGTGAGAAGTTAAGTGAACAGGGTAATAATGATAAGTATTTATGAGCGCTCGAAAGTAAATCAGTTAAATGTGAACAAGTTGAAACTGAACATATCTGGAAGTTAATGAGGGAAGTGGTTGTTAGCAGTGCAAAAGGTGTATGTGGATGTGCTAAAGTAGGAAGTAAGAATGTTAACAGTGAGTGGTGGAATGAAGCAAAAAAGAAGCGTGGCTGAGTGTACTAAAAGCCAATGATAAGGTTTCAAAAGAAAGATGTTTGGAATTATATAAGGAGGAAAAAAGGAATACTAAAAGGCTCATACCTAGGAAGAAATAAGAAGTAAATGAACAGTTTGGAAGGAAGATGAATGGGGACTTGCAAGACAATAATAAGCCCTTCTGGAAGGAAGCGCGAAAGGTTAATAAGAATGAGAATAAGGGGAATCAGCTTAGAATAATGAATAGGGATGGTGTTTTCGTAACTGATGAAATGGATGTGAGGTGAGTGTGGCGAAAACACTTCAAAAATCTGCATAACATTGGCAGGAATGAAGAGGTGATAGTGAATGTGTGTGAGTTTGATGGTGCAGGAAGGAATATGTACTTTGGGGATTGGATCATTAGTAAGGAGGAGGTAATGGGTAGAGTGAGAGTGTTAAAGAATGGTAAATCTGCAGGTATAGATGAAATTACTAGTGAAATGATCAAGAACGGAGACGAGATGATGATTGATTGGATTTGGAAGTTCTGTAACAAAGCGTTTATGGAGGGTATAGTTCCGAGGGATTGGAGGAGATCAGTAATAGTACCCTTATATAATGGTAAGGGGGATAAGGGTAACTGTAGGAGTTATAGGGGAATTAGTTTATTGAGTGTTGTAGGGAAGATATATGCTGGTATTTTGGTCGAAAGAGTGTGTCGAATGCCTGAAAGACTGATTGGTGAAGAACAAGGTGCGTTTAGAAGTGGTAGACGATGTATGAATCAAATCTTTACATTGAAACAAATGATTGAAATGAGGAGAAGAAGAATAAATTGTATTTAGGTTTTATGGATTTGCAACAGGCGTATGACAGGATTAATAGGGAAGCTCTATGGCAGGTGTTAGTGATATATGGTGTTGGTGGTAACCTTCTGAATGGAATTAAAAGTATGTATGACCATAGTAAAACGTGTGTAAGGATAAATGGAGTCGAAAGTGATTGGTTTAATATTAATGGCGGAGTGTGGAATGGATGTGTTATTTCTCTTTGGTTATTCAATTTGTATATGTATGGATTTATGAAAGAATTAGAGGTAGAGGTGGCAGGGGTTGGTGTTAGAATGATGGAGAATTGAAGAAAGTGGAGGGTGCCTTACCTAATATATGCGGATGATTTGGTTTTGTGTGGCGAATCTGAAGAGAGTTTGAGAGGATTGGTAGAGAGATTTGGAGAGGTGTGTAAAAGGATGGATTTTAAAGTAAACGTAGATAAGAGTAAGGTTATGGTTGTGAGTGAGGACAGTACTCGGTGTGAAGTTATGTTCGATGGTTAGCAGCTGGAACAAGTGTCTAAATTCAAATATTTAGGATATATGTTGGATGATATGGGAACGGATGATGCAGAGTGTAGTAGGAAAGTTGTGAATGGCAGGAAGTGTGGCTTGTGTTAATCGTGTTGGTGAATGTGGGGGACTAAGCCTTGAGTGAGCTAGGGTCTTACATGAGGGTATGTTGTTACCTTTCTTAATGTATAGTAGTGAGATTATGGTCCGAAATAAGAGGTATAGATCTAAAGCACAATAAGTTCAGATGGACAATCTTAGGGGTGTGTTAGGTGTGAGAAGAATTGATAAAATGAGGAATGAAGGTATTAGTAGAGAGTATGTGGTGTGAAGAAAGAGAAAAATGAGAGAAAAAATGAAAGCACGTTGAGATGGTTTGGCCATATGGAAAGGATGGAAGATAGTCGGTTGGTTAAGCGAATGTATTGTGGTGAGTGTTCTGGGAATCGACCGTCTGGGAGACCGAAGAAAAGGTGTATAGAGTCAATAAAGGAATGTCTGTAAGAGATAAATGCGAGTTTGGCAGAGGCGAGAAGAAAGTTGCATAATAAGAGTGAATGACGGGGGTTTGTGAGGGGGTATGGTTGTGGCCCACCTGGACCAAGTGGTGAACTCCACATTGACGAGATGCCATAGTGAGGTCCGTCTCGGTCCCGTAAAGCTCTAGCGTGTATTTTCTGACTGCAACGAGTTCTCACTAAAAGGTTCTCACTTGCGTCATATTCTTCTACTACTTTTCTGTTTCCGGTGCATTTTACGCACCTTACCCCCCACTCTTGGGGAAAGAATGTGGGTGATGTATATATATATATATATATATATATATATATATATATATATATATATATATATATATATATATGCTATGCTATATATATATATATATATATATATATATATATATATATATATATATATATATATTTATATATAACCATATATATATATATATATATATATATATACTATATATATATATATATATATATATATATATATATATATATATATATATATATATATATATATATATATATATATATATATATATATGTATATATATATATATATTACACTAACCTTTTGAACCAAGAAGCTTGTCTCTCATTCAGGTTCGAAGAAAAGTGAAAAAATGAGACCACCAGATTAGCCGTAGTATTGAAGAACCAATCCTGAGAAAATCATCATCCATTTTAAAACTGTAAAAAAATTTTGTTTTTGATTCTAAAAACAAACTTAGTGTAGTTCCAATTAATAAAATGATTGAGATAAAAAAGGTTCCTGTTTTGGCTGTATATTCCTTCGAAATATTTATGCTGTGAAATCCTGAGTAGCAAATCCTTCAAGGTTTTTCTCACATAGAAACTGTGACACTCTCTGCAAGAGATCAAATAAACACCTTCAGATTCAGAGGAAAGGCCATTCTTAATAATAATTCTACCAACACTATTAAGAAATGTAAAAACTAGAGAAATTTATTTATCGAGAGGCAATATTTGAGAGGTTCAAGTCCCCTGAAATAGGGAATACTAATAATTGCCTACATGAGACGAGTAATTAGCCTTTGGATTGTAGAATTCTTGTCTTGTTTGGTTATAAATGCGGGAAATAAAATGGGAAGGGTAACCAAGTTCATTAAATAAATTAAAAATATGGCGTGTCTCAAGGTGAAGAAATACAGGGTCAGACAATGAAAACTCTAAGCGCCCATAGTCTCTATAGCTTTCTTGAATAATATAAGAAGGATATCCCTTGACTGGGGTTTCGGGAAATTTTAAGTTGCAATTGAGAGTTACTGTAAATTTCAATATCAACATTAGAAAATGCACCATCTCTCAAGGTTATTCTACCATTTCTTTCTGCTTGAGATATCTGCTCATTCATCCTATGCCGAAGAAAAGGGGAACCCCACTTCTCAACCGTTTAACAACTATCAACCTATTATTTTAACCTAAGTTCATTTCAAAGTTTTTGAATACTCTATTATTATGAGAGAGATTTTAAAATATTTTAATTCTTCAAATTTTGTATTGTCATAATGATTTCAGTAAAGATCTTTCAGATAGTGTTCTTCCTTCTTTACTATTGAACCCTTGGTCTCCTGCAGTTTGGTATTTCGACAAATCATTTGGTGTGGTGTCGGACATAGATTTAATTCCTAACTTCTCTTTTAGACTTTACATCCTTCTTTCTGTAACCTTCTATAATTTTTCCTTTTCAGTCTCAATAGCAGCTGTCGTAGACGGCCATTGTTCATCGTTTAAATCTATTACTATTGTTCCCCAAGGTTATGTTCTATAGCCTATTATTTTTAAACTTTTATCAATATTTTATCTGCCACTTCATAACTTTCTCCCTCCTATGCAGATGGTTTCACCCTTCTCCATTCACAACAAGCTTCATTTTAAAAACTATAATATCTAGTGGCAAATAGCTGATGCTAAGATGGAGGTGACCTTGAGGTAACGTACATCTGATCTTTTTCTGCAATCCTAATTGGATATGTCGCAAAACCTCACTTTCTTCATCTATCTGCTTTAGCATTATCTTTCTTTTAATTGAAACAATTTCGAAAATACAATTCAACCTTTCGTTAACTAATAATATCCTAGGTGTTTCCTTTTCTTGTAATATTCCTTATGAGGATCACGTTAATTCTCTTGCTAGAAATGGATCTAAGAGATGGGTGTTTTGAAGGGCCTTCAGAACTCTAGGAATGGAACACAATCCCAAATGTTTGTTCTGTATAGGGATTTTGATCGTCCTTGTATGTAGTAATTATGAAATATCTGAGGTTGTTCCACTCACATAATTTCCTTCAAATCGTGGTGAAGGACTTTTCACCATATCGGCTTTCATACTTCTATTGATCCTCCCTAGTCCTTTCATATTCAACGAATAGTTGCATCCCTCTCTTTACACTATTGTTATTGCCATAAACACTGAACTTTTATGCTCTAATTCTCTACTCTCATAACTTCTCCATTGAGGAGAGATTGTGTAACTAATTCTCTGTCCAACTCTCTAGCCCAATACTTAAAGGTTATGCTGCTCATTCTGGCATTTATTCTGCTCACCCTTTAAACCTATCAGGGTGATCCTCAGGGTTCTGTCCAATTGAAAACTTTTTCCTACTCTTTATTAATGAACTTTCATCTGATGCTTAATTAGATGCTACAATATTGCTATTAGAAAAGGCAATTGCTCCAAGGACAACTCCTCTCCTTGAAGCAATTGCCCTTTCTAATTGTTCCAGAGAAAATATGGCTACCTTCAATGCCTCAGAATCTCTGTTGATTCATCTTCCTATTCGACAAAATCTTCCACACACTCAAACCTTTCTCTCTTCTTAATATATATTTAAAAGATTCTTCTTTCAAGATATTTCTTAGAAGAAATTCATCATTTATTTCACAAAAACAATTTTTTAAACTATTGGTGGTTCTAAAGGAAATTCAGAAATTCTCAAGCTGCCATGGCTTCTTGTTCTATTTAGTTCTATTTAGTTTGTTCTATTTGCTTCTATATCGTACCTAATATAAAATAATAAACATTTAATGTGCCTCCAAACATTCAATTCTTTTCACACTCTTACTGACTCTCTTCAATGATTTTAAAGCTTCCCAACAATTATTGCATCCTCCTTATACCAACGCTTTTATAATTGGCTCAGTACTGAACTTTTTAACTTTGCATTACATGCAGTATACTCTCTTCTTCCTTGGAAGGAAAATCATTTTGCTCTCTCTCTCTCTCTTCTCTCTCTCTCTCTCTCTCTCTCTCTCTCTCTCTCTCTCTCTCTCTCTCTCTCTCTCTCTCTCTCTCTCTCTCTCTCTCTCTCTCTCTCTCTCTCTCTCTCGATCCTCCCTAGAAGTCTTTCAAGAATATATACTATATAATATATAATAATATATAAGTATATACACTATAATATAATATATATATATATTATATATATAATATATATATATATATATACATATATATATATGATATAGTATTATATATAAGTATATTATATATATATATATATAATATTATATTAGATAATTAAGAAAACTTAGTTCGTTCAGTCTTCATGAAAGGAAATATTTAAAGAAAGATTTTGTCACAGAAGATGACAAAATAAACACAGCAGAAGAGTTTTAATTAGAATTAGGTTTTTGACACTGTTACGAATTAAGATCTCTTTTTATATTTATTCAAAAGATTTTAATTCTAATCCTTTTTCTTTCAATCTCTCTTTAACATTTGTTATCATCTCCAAATTTTCTTTTAATTTTATTTATGCTCATTACTTTCGGCATAGTTATATATATATATATATACTATATATTATATATGATATATATATATATATTATATATATATATATATATATTAATTATACTTATATATATATATAATATTATGATATATATATATATATATATTATATATATAATATATATTATATAATATATATTAATAATATATATATATATATAATCTATTATATATATATGGTGAAGGTGCATAAAACCATAAAAAAATCAGGACACTTTTCAAAAAAGTTTATTTAAGTAAAAAGTTAGATAAAAATATATATTAAATATAAAAATCGTGTTGTCAAGTAATAAAAATTTGATTAAAAATAATAAATGAAATAAAATATGTGTTTTATCGTACGTCTGGCAGGGAATTATTTACGACCTTCATTGAATTTACGCCATTTTTTTGTCGTCTACTTCAGTAATATTTATTAAAGTACAATGTAAAGTTGTACTTTGAATTGTTTAAAAAAAATGTTATTGGACAGTATTTATGAAATATGTGGTAATAATACTAAATTGTTAGCTTTTTAAAACATTTCAATTTTATATTAACTGAAAAAAAGTGTAGCAAATGTAGAAAAAACAATGAAATATATGAAGCAACTGTTTTTTATTTTAAATGTAAAAAATGTGGTAAAAATTACAGTTCATCTCCTTAATTAAGGTTCCTTTTTATATCGTTCACATCTACAATATTCGAAGGTATTAAAATTAATTTTCTTTTTTGTTGACGATGTAAGTGCCAAAAATTGTGGTTCCCTGGTAGGATTTTCCAAACATACTGTTGTAGATTGGTAAAGTAAATTTATGTACATCTATAGAGGTTCAGAACTGATCAATAATATTTACAGAATATTGACGTTTTTTTAAAGATATAATATTCCTGATACAGCATATAATGAGGCCCAGTGACATAATTAGCCAACACTGTACCGAATATCTATTTCCAATATTCGCTAAGCGAATGTGAATACAAATATATTTTTTAATGTGTGCTTTTAATATAGATTCCATAGGGTGTAGGTTTAAATATCCCCTGTATCTTTACACCTTTGAAAGACTACTCTAAACCATCTATACTCTAACGCCGATCCTCGAACTTTAAGAAGATGTCGAGAATCAACGTCCCACTATAAAGACCAGCGTTCCTTCTTCAAACGGCCCAACTGGATAGCTAGAGCCAATCCCGGTTAAAAATAAACCATAGCCGGCCCAACACCCCCCACACACGTTCCAACAGGGCTAAAAACCCCGGGAGAGACATGGTCAGAAAGAGTCGGAAAGGTCTCAACAAAGTAACACAAACACAAATAGACCAAAGAGGGAGGGTCCACACCCGGAGAATGATCCTCCCTCTGCCGGAGGGGGGGAATAGTCCTGTGATCCCCTCGGCCTTCCCTCTGGCGGAAGTCTGACCACGGGTAGGACTATTTCCCCCCCTCCGGCGGGAGTAATATGCTGCCGCCGGGAACCGACCCCGACCGCTCTCCCTTTGGGTAACTTAGGGTGTCCGCGGGGGTTCTTTCCGTCCCTCTGCCTTTACCCTTGGGGTCTTATATGCGTGTGTATGGAAATCGTTTTCGCCCCGCCTTCCGTGTCCCCGGTCCTTGGCTCGAGCTCCCCTATATTTCTGAAGGCTCGTGGAGGAGTATGCTTTTAAGGAGCCATATAGTAATACTAGGTAGGTATAATAGATTTATCATACCTATCATTATAACCTACCGAGTATATTATACCTCTAGATATTATAACAGGAGTATTCTATATACTATATATTATAGATAGAGGTATAGCTATAAGTAATTATATAGTCTACCTATATTAACTACCTATTATAGATATCTATAATATATATATAATAATATATAGTAATAATATATATAATATAATAGTATATCATATAGTTAAAAAAAGCTTAAGGAATTAATCGATACCGTAGCTTTCTAATCGAATTAATCGATTAATGTGTACGAGCGATTGAACATAATGATGCAGAAAGTGTTGTCGTATCCAAATATGAATGTGACCAATTTAATGCCTGTCGCACCAACATCCTGTGTCAGACATCTTTTGAAACAACCAATCCTACCTTCTGAAATTCTGGAAAATGGCGTGTCGATCCATTTTCCTTGTCGACAATTTGGGGAATGTACCCAGATTCCCGTCCGATAGCACCACACTAGTTGATTAACCGTAAATCTTATGTTACTATGATGATAGCTAGGACATTAAAATGTCCGTCAGGGGTCTGAAAATGTGGGTCGACAAGGTCAAATAGTTCGTTACTAATAAAGTTGTAACGACTTAATTAGGCGATCCTCAAATGTGAACTAGTCGACCCAAGAAGCTGTTCTACACATTTTGCTTAATACTACAGATAAAAATATTAATGTGCGAATCATCATTTTGACAGCAATCATATTTATTTACTACTATATTTTCGATCTAATCGATATATTACTATCGGGATATAATGATGTTGAGCTTAAGAATTTTTTTTTGTTTTTACTAAGGAATACCCTCCAAGGGTATCCGCGCGATGGCAAGTTTGTCGGGGCTCTCGGCCTTTTCACCGGGGACTACGGGTAGGACTAATTCCCCCCCTCCGGGGAGGGTCTCCGGAACCCCGCCTCTTTGGTATTTGGGGGTGTCGGCGGGGTTCCTCCGCCCCTCCCCTACGGGGTATAGGAAAGTCGTCCCTTCCTCTTTGTAAGATCCTCTAACGTCGTGTCCGAACATACACGAATGCTTCCTCCTTATTTTGACAGCTTATATATATATATATAAAAATATATATATATATATAATATATAATATATATATAATTTATATATATATAGTAATATAGATATTATACTATATATATACATATATAATATATATATTGTTATATATATATATATATATATATATATATTATATATATATATATATATTATATATATAATATATATATTATATATATATATTATAGTATAATAATATATAATATATAATAAATTATTATATATATATATATTTAATATATATTCCCATCGCTCGTGCGCTTCTACAAAACCCCCCCCCTACTTCCCTTCTGAAAATTTAATTTAATGATTAATCGATCGAAATATCGATTATTTAATCGATATTATTTAATCGATTATTTAATGTGTCGACGATTTGGACACATTATGAGAAAATGTTGTCGACCTAAATGCTGTCGACCAAAATCCTGTCGACCAAAATGATGTCAACGTTTTTGACACCTTCTAAAATTCTGAAATTTGGCGTAGTCGACCAGATTTCATCCCTGTACGAGAATTATGTTACTACGCATATGTACTAATTTTTTAAACCTAATATCATATATATGAAATACATTACACTTAACTTATAAACAATACTTCTCCTTAAGTATTCTTTCTTATATAAAAATTTCATTTTGACTTTATATACATTAAGGAAACTAGATCTTATCATATTGTTGCCTATTCCCGTTGTTGGCATGAATTTTTTAATATTCTTTCCTTAATGGGTATCGAACTAGAATATTATATCTTCCTTAAGACGAAACTGGATAAGTATCAACCTTTAAAAATGCAGATTATGCTCATTTAAGCAAAAACATGTTGCAAGAACGACTACTAATTTTCATCGTCGATATAAAAGTAACGACACTCTTAAATTTTCTTTACATATAAAGTTGGAATATATATATATATATATAATATATATATATATATATATTCTATATTTATTTTTTTTATATAATATAATCTATATATATTAAGTATATTATTATGATTATTATATTATATATCTATATATATTATATATATATATTATTAATAATATATATAATATTATACTATATATATACTATTATATATATATATATATATAATAATATACTATATATATATATTCACCTATATAGTATATATTATATATATATATATACAATATATAATTTAGTATATATATATCTATATTATATTATATTATTAAATATACTTAAATATATATATATAATTAAATAATGATATATAATATATTAATATAAATATTTAAATATATATATATCACTCTGTAGTATCTATTATTTACTAGGCACAGAAATTATTATATATAGAGATCTATAGATAGTAGTATACGATATAATAAGGATACAGGTGCAGGGGACAGCCGCATCCGCATCCAGCCATCCGCACATATATAGAGAGATTCGCATGTGCGCCATCCACGCTATTGCCCTGCGGTAATGGCGCGAGTAATGATATTGAGCGCGAGAGATTTAGGAATAAAGAATTTAATAACATCAAGATTCAAGAAAACAATTTATTCAGAAGAGCAATGTGATGAGCAGAAATAGAAGGAAGTACTGACAGAGTTATTAAATATATGTGTATAGCTACGGGTATATTCTACACTTAGAACATTTAATTGGCATACTTCTTAATTTTCTGATAAGGACTGCTCCTAAGTGCAACACAATGTTGTGTTCCTTTGAGCCCCAATAATAATATATGGTGATTTAAATTTACTAATTTAATGGTGGAATTGGATGAGGTATCTGGAAAGTAAAACAAAATTTAGAATAACATACCGGAATCATAATTAATAATTTGGGTAATCAAAATAATCGTCTGGAACGAAGTTAACGAATTGATTAAGAATGAAAGAGAAGAAAATACCAATAAGTGAATAAAATTGAATTGGTAGAAAAGTCAATAACTTTATTAAAAAATAATATCCGATATATAAGAAAAGAGAAAGTAAACTCAAGTAATAAGACGAAGTTGAATAAAAAAACAATCAAGCAATTGTTTTGGAGGCAATCTACAAAATACTATTATTCAATCTTTCACCCTAGGTAGGGACTTTCAACGCGCAGTGTCAGTTGGGCCATACATATACGTTTACTCATAATAGAACAAACTCCTAAAGGGACCCTAGAAGCTACAATAGAACAAGACCATGGCAGGCTCTGATGAATTTGAACTTAGGATTTTTGTCCCTATTTTAGCATGGAATCCAGCCCAATCATGTCTTATTGTAAAATACTTTACCAGGTTCCATAAGGAGAATTTACAGTGCTAGTAAATGATGAATCTCTTGAGTACACTTAATACTGCAGAAAGTAGTAGGTTCCTTTGCAACATGTTAAATGGGAAATACTCAGCATCTTCTTATACAATATACCATCTATGACCTCTAAAAAAGTCAAGAGAGATCCTCAGGTTTGCCGAGAGCGTGCGTCCTGAAAGAGGTGTTTCTGAGGCGCAAGCCTGCGGCCGGGGGTGCTGGGGTAGAAGAGTGGGCTGTCGGGAAGGGGATGATAAGAAGTGAAAGGGACCAGGGGATTGCTTAGATGTCGGAAAACGGAAGCTGAAATCACTCATCGATGCGATTCTGAGCGCCGACTATGAGAAGGATAGCTACAATAATGAATTTTTCCATATCACCTGGGAACAAGTTGACATTAAAGGACAAATTGCTTCAAGGAGAAGAGAGTTTGTCCTGGAAGCCATATTGGCAGATCATATTCTCAAATTAGGAATAAATCAAATAACTTATAAGCTATCATATAATAAAGGCAATAGATCATGAAGTATCATTATTAATAAGAGTAGTAGAGAAAATAATAGTTTCACTATAAATTATAAATAATAATAATTAATAATAATAATATAGGCAATGAATAATAATAATAATAATAATATAATAATAATAATCACATATATTAATAATCAAATAATAATAATAATAATAAGAATAATAATAATAAAATAATAATAATAATATACATAATAATAATAGAAACTAATAATAATAATAATAATAATAATATAAAATAAATATAATAATCACATAAAATAATATAAATAATACTAATATAATTAATAATCAAATAATAATAATCAAATAAACTTATAACAATAATAGATAATAATAATAATCAAATAATAGAGTAATTAATTAATAATAACAGACAATAATAATAACAATAATAATAATGAACATAAGTTAATAAAATAAATATAATAACAATAATAACTAAATAATAATAATAATAATAAATAAACTCAATAGATTAAAGTGATTGAGTCATGATAATCTAAGTAACACTAACTACCGACAACCTTAGGAATGAATCCAGGAGCTAACTGAACCTTCGGATACAAGCCAAACCCCTTTCCTCAACTGTACACTTCCACAGTCATTCCCACACTACAATAATTACAATACTAGTATACCTTTCCAATAACACATATTGAATTAATAATGGTAATATTAGGATATAGGCAGGAATACCTATCTATGACACTCCTAGATGAACTGAATAGCCTGCATGAATGCGAAAATAATTCGAATCCGAAACTCCCACACATCAGGATGGAGGTCCATAAACGAGTCCACATGCCAGCTGATGAGATTCGTCTAAGGCAATACAATGCGCAAACAGCTGAGACCTGAGAACAGCAATCCCCGCAATAAGCTCAATTCCACTAATGACTAAGTGACTAATGAGATACTCGGGATTCGAGAGTATTAATAATATTAAAGGATAGATACATAATAATAATAATGAATAATAGATGCTAAATAGAACTCATCATCGATAATAAGTATATATATACGAGAATAATGACGTGATAATATCATAATAATAATCGTCAATAGTACATCAAGTGATATATGGGTGATATAGATAATCAATGGGATATGAATTAATCAATAACACATGAAATCAATACTAAAACACTCGGAAATACATTCAATCGCCATGTATTGAACCTATTCCCGTGGTAACTGAATAGATCCCGAAGTAACTTCAATAATAAATGGAATAACTGCATAATGATACCATACATAACTCAGTCATATAATGAATAATAATAATATTATAATGCCATAATTAATAACGGGGCAATTAACCGTCACCAGATACATAGTAATCCAATACATTGACACGCACCTAACAATAATGTAATCAAAGTACAAAGAAGCAAAATAATATATAATCACACACACATCAATTAATACATTAAATAATAAATAATACTAATAAAATAATAATAATAATAATAATTCATAATAAAAAAATAATTAAAATAATAATAATAATAATAACAACAATGGACAGTAATTCAACCTATATCAATGGATCACTGCGACGATCTCATTCAAACTGACCCTAAGTTAGAAATTATTAACTCAAATTTCTTAAGGTATGAGATATATAAGATAAAAAACTTGTTTTTAAAACAATATGAATTATAACATGTCAGTAATAATTCAAAAATGGATAGATTGTATGATGAATAATATCCAGTCACAGGATAAGTGCCCGCCGCCGATGCATAAAGACCACACCGGACATAATTTTTTAATCATCATCAACATTAATAATAATTATATAATAATGAACATTATACCTATACCAATTCATTGGCAATCTACATCTCGATTTAGTTTTTTTCGACTCACCAAAACACACTTTAATTTAAACCGTTTTATGCAAAATTGGAATAATAATATTAATCTTCAGTAATTGGATTACATTAAAAGATATTAATAGTACAGGCCTAATAAAGATCTGGCTGGGTCTCATGCATATTGATCGAACTATTACTGTCTGTCGAAACACTAAAATATATAGAAGTAAGACAGCTGCTTTGAGTGTAATACTACACAATAGGATATAAATAATAAGAACAGATAATACGTTAGTCTTTAGGATCAGCAAGAGTAGTCTTAATCCATAAGTAAGCAAATTTTGTAGAATCAATTCATAAATAACTAAGTACATTATAATTATATTAGATAATAATAATATAATAATATAATAAGAAGCATGATTAAGATTAAAATAAAACAATAAATATTACTAATAATAATAATAATAATAATAAAATTTAACTAATTAAATCATAATAATAACTAATGACATAATTCATAAATAATAATCTATTAATGAAATATAATAACATAATAATTATAATAATAATATTAATAAATAATATAAAATATAGGAAGAGATAATATTAATCAATAATACATAATAATAATAATAATTAATAAAATAATAATAATATATAATAATAATAAATAATAATAATAATAATAATTCGCAAGCTGAAGTATATGTTGAATGCTAAGGTGTTTATTTATTAATATTTTTTTTCTGATATAAATTTTATTTTTCTAGAAAAGATTTAGTAGAGTTTCTGTCTTTGATATCTGTGCAATGAGTTGTAAAGCTTAGCTGCTTTGTAGCTGACGCATTGAGTGATTTTTTTAGTCTACAGAAGGGAACATTTATGTTATTTCGTAAATTAATTTTATTTGCCTCTTGCCTTACTTGGTATGAGTGAAAATTTACAAGTAAGAATTTGCAGGCATTGTTATGGATATTTTATGTATCTCTTTTAGGAGCAATGTATTGGAGTAAGTTTTTGAATTGCAAAATCTTTACAGTTTTTATTGAACATGGTTGTGGTATGGCCTGTAAAAGTCTTATTGGATTGCCTATGAGGAGAATAAATTTCGCTTTTGAATGACATTCAGGAATGGATAGACTGGAGTTATTTATGTGGTTCCGTACTATATAGGACCAGAGCCAATTATATGAAGTCGGGTTAATTATGCATAATATATTTTTCTAAGAATGGAAGACAAAACATATTTTTTTCAATTTTATTACGCACATAAAGAGGTATATCTCGACCAGTATCTGCTTGCTAGCGCCTGTTGGCATGTTCTAAATGTATCAGTTTTTCATCGATTATTATTCCAGTATTTTAGCATTTTTGAAGCCCTATGCAGTTCTACGTTGTATAAATAATTATTAATTTATAATTAACGAGAGTACATGAAATTTTTGGTATGCTAAAAAATCATAACGTTTGTTTACATTGAATCTAAAAGGTAGTTGTTTACTGTTTATTATTCCATTTTCATTTTATTTTTTACATTAACTGTCTACTGCTTTACGTGATAGAGACTCTGACCTCTTTAGTTGTCATTTCATAAGATGGAGATATTCATTCAAGCTATTACGTAACTGATCTGTATTAAAGCATCTTGATGACGCTCTGAACACAGATCACATTATAGTATACTCCAAGTAGTAAACAGACGTAAACGTCTAGAATATGAATGACTGGGGTCCCGCCATATTGAACTGTTTGAAAGTATGACTTTTTCGATTATTTCGTTTCTCCACCTCATCTTAAGATTAACGACCCTATCCTGAGATCTATACCTTAAGTAGCTATTTGTCTTACAACAAATCCACCTACAACTTAATTTGTAGATGGTCTTGTCTCCTAGACTATTATATAAGCACATTTTTGAAATTCACTCCCTTTATTAAATACTAGTAGTATGTCGTTGATAGAGATCATAGTCAATCAAGCTTCTGGTGATAATCTAGTACATCATAAGCCAAGAGGAGGAATGTCTATAATATTCCCTCAATTATATTTCTTGTATAAGTTTTTCGGTTAAACAAAAGGGATGTAATGCAAACACAGAAGTTCGAGCCGCCCTATCTTTTAATCCTAAAATCAAACACAATAGCTTGTGACCCTTTGAACTGCAGAAACAGAAGTGTTGTCTTAGGAATTAACAATCATACCTCTGTCTAACTGACATTTGAAATTTAAATCCAAATTCTAATCTCCCAAATACCTTGGCTTAATCGTATGTATCATAGCTATTTGTCTGCTTAATTTTCCTTCTGCTAGGGAACGGGTCATCTCCCTTTTTTTTAGTAATCGGGCTCACTATTTGTCCATTTCTTTGACCATATATTTCAAGCGAAAATATAAGTTTCCTCGCTTCAAGTAATTGAAACAAATAGTGAATTTAGAGACAAGTGTCTCAAAGGTGGTGGCTCCATATATGCTGGTCAGTTACAGCGATTTGAGGCAATGTGATTGGCTGAGGGCAACATAGAACATACATTTTTGGTTACAGCCCTTGAGATCCGCTGTTCAGCTTACCTTCTTCTACGCTTCACGAGTTCTGTGAAATGTGAACAACAAAACACGAACAAAAAATGATAAACTCGTAAGGAGCGTGGTGGGTAGAAAAGGAGAGAACCGGTTCTTTGTGATCTAACTTGGATGATTAGATGAATCTGAAAAGCAAATTTACAGTGACGAAGCACATCGGATCTCGACTCAACTGTGTAGATTTGACTTTCATGAATACCTTCTACGTATTAGATGACAGCATGAGAGAGCCACTATAAGCACCGTCAAACATGCAACGTTATACTTCTAGATTCCCAGTATCACTAAACACGCCAAGTCGTATTCTTCTGTACCCACATATACCAAGAAAGTACCAACATTAATCGTTCAGCTATAGTGTGCAGTTTGAACAGACACCTAATCAAATCTCGCACCAGTTTCATTACATTAAGCACATACCTCTATTTATCAAAGTAAAAAAAAACGAAGTATTGCACGATGACCACCACTATCATCTAATTAAACAAATAAATAAAGATCTGGCTTTTGTAGACGACCTACAGTCCTTTAGTGCCTGGCATTAAACCACGGTTTGGCTCAACAACAGATTTACTAAAGCAAATGGCAAATCAACTAATACCTCCAAATGTAACTCAAAATTCCGTTGCGGGATCTCATATGACATGACCTTATAGAGATGCAGGAGATAATGATAGTAGTAGAAATTGCTACTTAACCACGCTTCGATGATAGAAAACCTTGCAGGAAATACACTTGGATCTGGCCATCCAACTACTTTTATCAAGTGAGAGAGTGCAAGCAATGCTGGTCTAATTACTACTCCGGCGAAAGATATCATATAAAATTGAACCACAGAAAATCTCTCCGGACTGTCAGGAGAATGGAAGCCTAGAACTATTCATGATTACTCTAAATCGCACGAAGCCTTCGACAAGTAATTCAGGTCGTTCCTCAAAGGGCGCAAAGTTATACTTTATTGTAAATTATCCTCTTCATATAAAAGGCGGACGGTTGGTAGAACCAGCGCTTTGCCGCTCAGCCGCGCATCGCATTTTCGAGTTCTCATGCGCTTATATGCAGCTCGGTGTCACCTCGGTAACACACACATTCATACGTTAAGATTGGCATCTGTAGCCTAAAATCGAAATATATCTACCTACTTACTTATCTTATCATTACCCTACCTCCTTATTACAATACCTTTATTTACTTAAGTTAACCTAGGGATATGACTAATCCATATCTCCCTATAATCTCCTACACTATAGGGTATTTACTACCCCATAATCTCGATCCATTAGGCTTATCGCTACGCCCGCTTTACCCCCTACCCGCTTTTTATACCATACTCACAGCCCTACCTATGTTCCCTACTTCATTACTACCGATTAACACCACTTACTCTTATCCTTCTCTAAGGTACTAGTCCCATATCATACTACGTATATCACACTACTTCATATTAATATAAATTTAATCATCCGTCTGCGGAGTCATTCAACAGCTGAATTCAATAGGGACACTCCACGTGCATTCGCATCCCCGCGCCGCGCCGAGCATCGCCAAAGAAAAAACTGTTCAGGTGGCTTTCCCCTCTTTCAGCCCCTCTGACATTCTCGCCTGACTCAACTAAATGCGCGCATGCGGATTAGTTCTTGAACTTTAATATCCGCCCGGGGTATCAGTGGACTGTTGATAGTTCCCTATATACTCGCATATTTAATTACTCCGGTATTATATATACTATGTCTAGCGTTATCATGGAACAATATTCTGTAATATGAAGGCAGGAATTATAGGTTGTGAGCTAAATCACCACAGCTGTACTCGTTAATATATTATCTATAGTAAGAGATACAGGTAATTAAGGAGGAACTCTTTTACTCGCGTTGAGATTAGTATTATAGTGCTCTGGTGGGTATAATAAAAAGCTGTCTAATTATATATTTGGCTATAGCTACTATCATACTATATCCATACGCTCATTATATATGTGACTCAATATCCCGTATCCTATTGATCCTCATTCCTACTTATCTATATGGGACGACATATATATCCCTAACTACCTTTTGCCCGCTAACCCTTCCTGCCTTATAACTTACCCGGATACTATTATCCGTTTCCAGCTTTGTCACCGTACTCTATAACTATAGGATTTAATAATCAATTTTCTCAGGGAAAGCGACTCATAAAAATATCTTATGACGTATTACTATATTAACATGTATTATTACCTCTTATACTATTTACGTTACTCTAATTGCTCGTGTCGTTGTCGCCTTGACTGCATCATGCTATGTATGTGTGTGCTGTGTGCGTATCATTGGAGTCAACGACAATAAACAACAATTTATGGTGGTAGTTAGCAGTAGTAAGTCACCTAACCACCCATATTAAACTATTATTATTAATGTTTTATATTCTTTTTATTATTATTATATTTAATTATTATTTTTTTAGATGTATTTTAAATAGTGAAATTGAAAAAATTTTAAATTAATTTTTATTAATTATTATTATTAATATTTTTATTATTAATCATTATTGTTATCTAATATTATTATTATATTATTATATATTATTTATTATTATTAATTATTATATTATTATTTTCATCTTTTCACTATTTTTATTATAATTAATTATTATTATAATTGTTATTATTAATTATTAATTATTATTATTATTAATTAATATATTATTATAATTATTATTCATTTATTATTATTATTATTAATTATTGATTATTATATTATTCATTATTATTATTAAATATTATTATTATTATTATTATTATTATTATTATTATTATTATTATTATTATTATTATTATTATTATTATTATTATTATTATTATTATTATTATTATTATTGATTATTATTTTTATATTATTTATTAATTATTATTATTATTATTATTGAGGTATGCATCATTAATTATTATTCATTATTATTATTATTATTATTATTATTATTACTGCTAAGCTCTTGGGGAGTGCAGCTACCACCATGGCATCCACAAACGAGCCCACAGGAGCGAAACCGTAACCTGAACCTCAGCCGGAGTCAGCGACAAAGTTTGATTTGAAATCAATAACTTTTTGATATGTGACTGGTCAAACTATATGTTGTCAGGTTCTGAGAAAGTGATTTTGTGGGTTTTAGCTCTCTACATGGTGTTTAAACACACCCACAATGGATACCCAAAGGGAATGAAAGGAAAAATTCTAAAAGAATAAAGCACATAGTGGTGGAACAACAAATCATCATGGAGCAAGAATAAGGATTCCTGGAGGAATCAGTTTGGATAAGGTTCCACTTAAGGTGGGGACCGAAAAAATGGTGTCTCATCCTTAAAAAATCAAATTTTGATTGGAAAATCTGCTAATAATTAAGAAATACATGGTTCCCAAGTCAACCAGACCTTTTAAAATATACAAACCCTTATCTTGACCATTATAGAGACCCCCCTTAGATTAGCCTTTACATTACACTTTTCGCACCTCTAAATACTACTACTACTACTACTACTACTACTTACTACTACTACTACTAACTAACTACTATAAATAATACATCATATAATAAATATAATAATAATAATAATAATATAATCAATAATAATAATTCATAATAGTTTGAGGTAATAAAAATAATGTAAATAATTATAATAATAATAATAATTAATTGAGAATAATACTTTAATAAATAATAAGATAAATCACGATAATAATAAAATAATAACAATAATGAATGTAATGATAATTAATAATATATAAGTATAATATAAATATAATTAAATATATAAATATAAGTTAAAATAATAATAATAAATATACTAAAAATATTTAATAATAAAGGTATTTTCTTTATATTATTCACTTTGATTATTATTATTATTATATATTATTATTAATTGCAATTCTATCATATTAATTAATGAGTATTGTTAATATATTTATTATTAATTATTAATTATTATTCATGATGTATTATTATTTTATTTTACCAAGTTCTTTTTCAAAGTATCGAAACCAAATCAGTAAATGGAATTAGCCCAAAATGCGTTCGATCAGGAAAATGGTCCAACAGGTCAAAATGGCTCCTCGACACGGACATCCTAGAATTATCATCCCGTACATGGCAGGTGTTTAGATTAGGTTAGCGACTTTTAGTGTTAGGTTAGTGTTTAGCGCGTCTCGGGTTAGGTTTTAGGGTTAGTTAGGTAGGTTTAGAGTTGTTAGGTTGGTTTAGTTTAGGTTATTAAGCGTTTAGGGAGCTAAGTAATGTAATGTTATGTATTTATCGTGTGATTCTGTTTACGCAGATTCTGCTAGATAACCAGCTTATTTTTTCTTAATCTTTTTTTTTCAAATGTCGACCATTAGATCTGTCTATCATTTTCCCTGTCGACCATTTTTTACATACAGACTCGAAGCCGACGATCGCTCTCACAGACGAACTCATATACATATGGTATTTCTTCTGTGGTTCTCCAAACTTGCATCCTACCTTGGTTAACTATTCCTCCTTTGCCTTCCTACCTCGAAATTACCATCCATTTGCCTTCCTACCTCGAAATTACCATCCTTCAGAAAATGAGAGCTCATTCAGCCTCAAACTATCCTTCTAGTGACTTAACTACTGTTCTCTTTTCTGTCTTCGAATCTATCTTCAACGGGAAGATATAGAAACATCTCGATTCTTCTAATCTTATCTCTGATCGCCAATTTGGCTTTCTTGAGAAGCACTCAACTGGCGACCTTCTTTCTGTTCTTTCAGCCCTTCGGAATTTCGGTGAATCTTTTGCTGTGGTGCTAAATGTATCGAAAACCTTCGATATTGTGTTTCACAAAGCTTTGATTTTCAAATTTCTCTCCTTCGGTATCTATCTTTCTCAATGATTTCCTTTCCGGTCGATCTTTAGATGCTTTTGTAAACGGCCACCGTTAATCCTTTATATCTATAAATATTGGTCTTCCTTGTGTCTTATTCCCAGCAACTTTCTCTACTTTTTATTACTGATCTCTTTTTCTATTACTTTATCAATTATCCACTCCTATGCTGACAACTCCAACCTTCATTACTGACAACTAAAAACTTTATTACTCTTTTCATTTTGATAGACATCATTCCCAACAACAACTGGATCACACAAAAGGGGCACCGTTGCACCAACTAACCTATGATATTTCTCGAATTTCTATTAGGAGCATTGACAACAAGGTAAATTTAAATACCTCAAAAACTCAGCTCATCTTTTAACTCGATATAAAATTTTCACCCAAGTATAAGATCTTCATTGAAAACACACAACCCAAGCTTTCGTTTGTCTTTTATATTATTGGTGTTCTTTTTCTCAAGCCCTTAATTGGAAGGGTCAAATTACTTCTTTTTTCTAAATAAGCTTCTAAGAGGTTTATGTTCTGAGTCGTCTTTGAAATTCTTCACACCACCTTCATTGATTCCCATTTATTGGTGTGTCGTTCGCTCCGGGATGGAGTATGTCTCATACATCTGGGATGGTTTCACACACACACACACACCTACACACACCCCTCTCCTTAAAAATTTGGGAGTCTATGGTTTTTCGTCTTATCAACTCTCCTGAATGGACACCAAAAAAAGTATCGATATATATCGATATTGATATTTTTCTTCGATACTATTGTTAAGATATTGATATTTTTTTCAGGTGATATATCGATATTTTTTTCAGTATCGAAACATATTTTATTATTTTTGTTCTTTAGATTTTGTGTACTTTCTATAGTTTCTAATTAATGAAATCTCTTATTTGCTATAATTGAAAAATGATTAGTTAAAAAATATTAATTCATTTTACATTATAGAATTTTTATACTTAGTTCAGTGTAGTTAGAAACAACCTATAAAATAGAAATATAGTAGTAATATTGAAATGTCTAACGTTTGTACAAATTTATAACTGTTAACTAATGTCTATAAGTTTAACTCTAACTTACTAAATTCTAATGTCAAACTGTTCTCTGTGAAAAGAAAAGGATTTTTTTTTTGGTATAAAATACATTTCAGTTACAAATAGTTCGATTTATTGGGTTAAATTATATATAATATATATAATATATATATAATATTCAAAAATGTTACTACCTACTTACTATCATATCATACCATCAATCCCTATATATATATATATATATATAATATATAATACTATATATCCCCCTAATATATATAATTTTATTTTATAATATATTATTATATATAATTAATATTAGATCAAAAATATTACTAACAAACAGATTTCAAATAAACCTTCTGATATCAGGTGTAAATCGGAATAGCTTATTATTTGATGCATTATTTTCATATTGTAACATAATTTCTTGATTTGCCCATTTGCAAATTCAATTTGCAAGTTTAGCACTTCCTCATGGATTCACAGTAAAACGAGTAACTGCTTGTCATTTGAGTGAGCTGCTAAGTTGACCTCTCTCTCTCTCTCTCTCTCTCTCTCTCTCTCTCTCTTCCTCGGTCTCTCTCTGTATCCTCTCTCTCGTTGTTTCTCTCTCTCTCTCTCTCTCTCTCTCTCGCTCATCTCTCTCTCTATATCGTCTTCTCTTTCTTTATATATATATAATATAGTTATATATATATATATATACATATACTATATATATTTATATATATATATATACTATATATATATATTATCACAAAAATTAAGATTTAATGTAAATATAACAGCCTGCGGCGAGAGGAGCTGAAGATGGATTAGCGCGTTATATATATATTATACATACCATACATACTATATATATATATATATATATATATATATATATATATATTAGATTATATATATATATAACTATAAGTATATTATATAAAATACTATATAATGGTTATATATATATATATATTATATATTATATATACCATATATTATATATGTTAAGTATATATATATATATATATATCATAATATATCTATAACATTATAATATATTTATATATATACTACTATACTAATATTACTATATATTATACTATAAAATATATAGTATAACATCATAAATGGTTTCGAAATGGAGCACAGTTTTTTTTTGGTAAAGCTAAAAAAAAACGCATACGATTGCCAACTACCTGGTGGGGCATTCGATCCAGGACCCTTGCAGATGAGCGTGCATACTAGAAAATCTGCTAAAAAGAAAGAGCTAAAAAGAAGAATCTGGCAATAAATACGTCGTTATCACTTGCATCTATATTGCTTTCACCAATTAATGATCTAGCAATATGCAGCGACTCACTCCGCCTCACACACTCGGGGCGTAAGGGTTCAGAAAACAGGGTACACGAGCAAATGGTGAAGGAATACTAAACCCGGGCATAACAAATATATACATAAATGTTGCAACCTGCAATCACTTTTGTAAAAGTTAAAAAACCTTTAGCGTATTTTCACCATGCCTGGGATTCGGATCCTGGACCTTCAGATGAGAGAGCGTGCATGCGTTTTAAAACCCGCTGCGCACGATGAAGCTAAAAGAAGATACTCGGCATCATTTTTCATTGATGAAATTAAATAAATTTTCATTTCATCATTATCAGATCAGAATATCGCCGGCAACTGCTCCCGCTCACACTTCGGGCGCTAGGGTCAACCAAAGGTGCCGCGCATGTGAGCGGGACATACTAAAACCGGGGGATAGCATACATAAATGTTGCAACCTGCAAACAGTTTAATAAAAAGCATAAAAAAAACAAAAGCAACACGTCTTTTTCCCCATGCTGGGATTTACGAGATCCTGGACCCTGCTGCTAGCGTGAGCGTGCATAAAGGTTTGACCGCTGCGGCCCACGATGAGTTAAGCTAAGAAGAAGACAGCTTCGGCGCAAATTATATTATCGTGACTGAATGAATAGAAAATTGCATTCATCATTATCAAATCAGATATGCAGAACGTCCTCCCGCTACACAAAAACTCTTCGGCGTAGGGCAAACAGGGGTACTGCTTCGTTAGCAATACAAAAAGCAGGTGAGAACGGAGTTACTAAGCCCACGGGAAGCCAAGAGCAAATACATAAAATGGTTCCGAAAACCTGACATCAGTTATTAGTATAAGTTTCAAAAAAAACAAAAAATCGTTTTTTCTCTTTTAGCTCCATCGTGTGGCGCATCGGTCAAACGCCTGCACGCTCATATATATATATGATATATATATTATATATATATATATATATTATTATATTATTAGATTATATATATATTCATACTTACATATATATATACCCTTTATATATATATATCTATATAGCGTTACTAATTTATATATTAATTATTAGTATACTATTATTATTAATATTATTCATCTAATTATTTTCATTAATTTATTTTTATTATTATATAGTTATTATTAAATATTTAGATGTAATTTGAATTATGGTGTAATTATTATAGGGTATTATGATATTGTTAATTAATGTGAAATATTATTATTATTATCTATTATATATTATTATTCAGAGAGAATAAAATAAAGAAAATGATAATAAAGACGAGCGACATATAATTTCTCTCTCTCGCCCAAAAGCTGCAATTTGCTAACCGTCCATAAGACATTAATTACTTGTCACCTGATGCGTTTAAGAAAATATTTATCGTGATGTATGACCTTCTTTTTGATTATTGATTAAAAGAATAACCACAAAATCTAATAACAATAAGTTACTCAGTGTATATTTTAATAGCAGAAAGCTATAAAGACACCTACAAAATAATTTATTTTCCTACAACCCATAATGAGATGAACTTACAACGTAAGACACAGGTGAAACTGCAATAAATCTGAAACTGGAAAGATAATAGTCCACTCAAATAATAAAATAAGGAAAGAAAACAAATTAAAATTGATTTTAAAAGAGCGTATTAAAACAAAAGACAGGAAGAAGATTATACAAAGCTTACTATAAGCCATTGAAACTGAGCTATTTCTATAATATATCAAAAATTTTAGTTTCTAAATTTGCGGCAAATCCTAATATAGGAATATGTTTTTAATATAATAATAATAATAATAATAATAATAATAATAATATGACATAATAATAAAATAATAATAATATAATAATAATAATAATTAACATAATGAATCAATAATAATCAATAATAATAAGTAATAATAATAAAAGAAATAAAAATTAATACACTTCTATTTTAAATCTAGAAAAACATCCTGAAATATAAAACGAAATTGCCGCTTCTCTGAGCAAATCCAATTTTTCCTCGGTTCTCGACCATTATTTTTGCACTTATATATATATATATATATATATATATATATATATATATATATATATTATATTATACTATATACATATATTAATATTAATGTATATATCAATAATATATATATAATATATATTAATATATATATATATAGTTAGTATATATATATATATATATAATATCTTATATATAATATAAAGTATTTATATATATATAATATATATATATATAATATTAATATCTATTTAATATGACTACTATATATATATATTATTATATACTATATATATATATATATTAGTATACTATTATTATAATATAATATATATATATATAGTATACTATATATATTATACTATATTATTATATTATAATAGTATTATATTATATATATATATATATATATATATAAATAATATATATATATATATATTTTATATATTTATATTATATATATATTATGTCTTATATAGATATATTATATATAGTTATATATTTTATCTATATCTTTATATATTTATATTATATATATATATTATATATTTATATTTATATAATATAGTATATTTTAGATAATATATATACCTATAATTATTATATATTATATATATATAATTATACGTTATATATATTGTTATATATATTTGTTACTATATTTTATTTATCTAATAATAACAAAATTTAACTGTTTTTTATTTTATATTGATTATCTATGTATTAATAATATATATTAATTATTTTTTATTTATATCGTATCATTTAGTTATATTATATTTTTTATCTACATTTATAATTATTTATATAATATTATATATATACTAGTATATATATACTAGCTTCGTGATATATCATCAATATTTTACCTTTGTTGTATTTTTATTATTTGTTTTCTTAAAACACACTGGGTTATTAATAATAATTAATGAATAATATTTTTATTATTATTTAATTATTATATTATTAATTATTTTAATTCATTGTTATTATTACATTATTATTTATTATTATTATTCATTTATTATTATTATTAATTATTATTATTTATTATTTTTTATTATTAATATTCATTATTTATTATTATTATCTATTATTGATTATTATTATTAATTATTAAACATAGGTGCGAAAACACTAATATATATATATATATAATTCTATATACTATATATATACTCAGCTATTATGTTTATATATTATATAATATAATATATATTATTATTTATTTTTTTAATATTATATTATATATATTATATAATATTTATATACTATATTATAATTATATATATATTCTTATATATATATATTTTTATATATAGTATATATATATATATTATATATTATATATATAGTATACTATATATATATACATATATCACTATATTATTAATATACTATATATTAATTATACTATTATATATATATACTATATTATATATTTATATATATATTATATAATATTTTATATATATTTATATATATTAATAGTCATACTTTCCATTATACTTTGGTTGGTCGGCTGTAATTACTGTGCAAAATGATTGTGAAAAAGTATTGAGAATTGAGAAGAACGGATAATTTTTTCGTTCACTTCTTAATTGATAACTATGAAGGTAGTTATTTTTACTTCTTCCTCGATGTGATTGCTCTTTATATTCTCTTTATGGAATCTATTGTTATTTTTTCTTATGGAATTTTTTTTTATGACCACCTTTTATTTTAAAAATAAATAACGAATTAAAAGAAGTACAGTAGATATACCACAACTGTCACCTATGACATTTTATACAACACATTCACTATGACACTACATTTTATTGGACACACACAGTATATAACATTTGAGTTTTGACCAGAAAGAGGTTTGGAAAATTCAATAAAAATTAGTTTCTTGCGGCAAACCGATAAACTCAAGGCTCTACCCTTCTAAGAAATGTTTTGCAGGTGGACGATGCCCGTTTATATAACGCGTTATTTATAAAATGTTGTACGATGATCCTGAAGAAAGCATTCAACTAAAATGAAATCAGTTAAATTTGAAAGTTTTGAGAGAGCAATTCAGGATTTCTAACACTCTTTGAAGCCTGCTAATCCGTCCACTGGATATATCGGTCACATAGAACACGAACACAATAAAAATAATGCGACAACAAAGTGTTAGAAATAAAGACAGTATGCGTATTCATTTTTGAAGAATGATTTAAATATAGGTTATACATAAATAGAACATTTGGCTATTTTATATATATATACATATAATCATATACTATATACTGGATATTATATATATATATATATATTATATATATATATATATTACTTATAGTATATATATATTATATATATAATATATATATTATATATATAGCTATATATACTATAAGCCATTCATCTTACTATTACTACTATATAACTAATAATACTTTCATATACTAATATATTATATATAAACTAACTAGCACATACTAATATTAACATACAGTATATTACTATTATATATATACTATATGCTATATATATATATATATATATATGAAATAATTTGTGGAAATTTGTGAAAAGGTTTTTGTGGAATTGTAAAATATTATATTAAATTTATTATTATATTAAATTTATTATATTAAATTTATTCAGAGATATAAAAATTAGTTGCTTAACTAAGTTCTCTCTGATATGTGACATTATTTGCCGGGTAAGTTATTTTCTAGATAAAAATTTATGAAAGTTAGAATAATCATCAATAATGTGTATAAGTGAGTGATAAAGTTTCCGATAGAAAATATTTAAGAAACAGAGAAACAGTAGAAAGTGTTTCGAAGATAGGATTTAATCCTGATTAACACTACTATCAGTAGACTGATTTTATTTATAGGATGAGTTCGGTTGTTTGGAAACTAGTTGTCATTAAACTACCAGAGTTGAAATCGGAAAAAAAGCAAAGAGAAAAATAGGGACCGAATAGAGATGGTTGAAAACGAAAGTTTATCGGTACTTTCGAAAACTATTGATAGGCACCTCACACCACCAAAGAGTTCATTATATTAACAAAAGAAAATGATCCAAGATTCTAAATGAGAGCTGGAAAACCTATATCTATTCATACATTCCTTAAGGAATTCATGTTGTCGATAAACAATAAAATTAAAATAATTATTTCATTCCGATATTATCTAATTAAGGGTTAATTCGAAAACTTTAGGAAGAAAAGAGGTTAGAGAAGTAGATGGTAACCCTTACAAGACAATAAAAGATGCTCTCCTTTTCCATGACCAAATGAAAACGCAATTATAAAGAAGCGAAAAATGAAAGGGAAAAGGAAAGAGGAAAAGATAGAAGTTTATTCAAAGACTAAACAGTTTGTACAGCAGTATGGAGCTCAGTTAAACACCACAGGTGGTATACGGTCAGATCTATATACCTTATTAGGATTAGCTGAGAGAGAGAGAGAGAGATAGATAGATAGAGAGAGAGAGAGAGAGAGAGAGAGAGAGAGAGAGAGAGAGAGAGAGAGAGAAGAGAGAGAGAGAGGAGAGAGAGAGAGAGAGAGAGAGAGAGAGAGAGAGAGAGAGAGAGAGAGAGAGAGAGAGAGAGAGAGAGAGAGAGAGAGAGAGAGAGAATCGCATTTTTAGAAATTATATTATTGGTCATAAATCAGTTGGACGGATGTGAAGAAAAAAAAATATCATCGGAATCTACCTGTATAGAGTGAAATGTAAAAGTTTTAGTAAAAAGTTCTCCTTCTCCTGAATGTAAAGTAGTTTTTAAAATCTCAAGACAAGCAGATAGAGGAAGGTTTTTTTCTGTCAAAATTTTTGGGAAGAAAAAAAATGAGAGGAATCAGAAATTTTGTTATATTTTCCGGGGGGGGGGGAGGATTTGAACTATTGGTACATCTATGAACATAAATTATCAAATTCCGGAGAGAAGATTAGTAAGACAAGTTTCGAAAGTAGGGAGACACTAATATTTTCAGAAAGCATCCCTGAAACGAATAACATGAGAAAAGTCAGGGATAATTAAGCCAACTTTTAATGAGTTTGAGTCAAAATGAAAAATTTCGAAGTTCACGCATTCACGCCAATCGTCCTCGTTATATGCTCTGTCAACTCGGTAGAGCATCTATTTTCTCTTCAAGTAGCATCCTAAGTGAATTCAAATATGCACGAAAATGTATTCAAGCAGTTTTGTCTCAAAATGCAGCAAATGTTTTCCCAACGAAAAACGGCTACCTTTCCAGCTAAACAAAACAACAACTCATAAATGAGATAAGGTTAACTAAATATGACAGGGAAATAGAGGTTAAGAATATCTTCTTTTTTTCAACTTTATGACAATCAGCATTAGGTTTAACGAGCTACAAGTACCTTCTAAAAGCTGTTAGAATTGAGAATTCAATTGCAAATTCACCAAGCCCATCATTGTTATTAGCTGGAAATCATTAACCAAAGGTTGCGAAATTTCAAATTACTTAAAAATGATGATTCATAGAAAGTTAGGATGTTTCGTGCTTTGAAGATTTGATAGTCCAAGAATTTGTGAAATTTATGAAAGATGCTCCTAGTCTTTTTTTATTTGCTGCATATGGACAGAATAACTACATATATGTCCGTATTCACTCCCTCATTGTAACTTCGAGTAGCAGCACGTTAGGTATTGCATGGACAGATGAAGAACGCAATAGGGAAGAAACTTTGTTGTGTTTTTGTGTGTGTGGGTGTGCAGGTGTATGTGTGTGCGTGTGTGTGCAGGTATGTGTGTGCGTGGTATTCAACATAATATTCATATCTACTTTACCTCTTTTTAAGTCCAGTGGTAAATATTTCATTCCATTAATTTTAACCTTAAAGTTTTCAACAGAAAACATTTAGCGCTAGAAGCTAGTAGTATAGGGTGGAACATCAGCAGCAGAAATGTTTCAAACCGCAAACCGGAAGTTGCAACTGGATGTTGCAAATGTTGCAAGGCAATATTTTGCAACATTTGGTTATTGACGTTTGATACGTCAAAGTAAGAGTTATTGAGATCGGTTAGACCGAATTTAAGATCTGGAAGACCGTTTCTGACTTTTTAAACTGTTCATAGAGGCTTTAACCCCCCAATATGGGGTTTTTGATTCCTAGAAGGTTTTAAATAATCGGTAAATCATTTCTGATGGCTCCATTTAATTTATCAAGGTCTTTTACCCTTAAATCGATTTCTAAATCGTCTTTCTACGTGCTCTGGTTGGTTTAATACATTGGAAAACATAATCGAAAGAAAATAATTACTATAATTAACATTCGATTTAATCGCCTTAGTAAACATACACTTTGGAACCTATAACGTCACAGTCGAGCCAGCTGGTTCAGATGGCTCTAGCATCTAGCATGACATATCCTACATCATAGAATATACCCGAGACAGGTGTCTATCCCTATATAATCGATGCTGCTGAATCGATTCCCGTGGTTTATAACAGAATCGAATCACTCCTAGTATGATTTCATACCCCGCCCCCTTTTCTAATGTTTCTAGCATGGCATATCCTATGCCACAGAATACGACCGACAAGGTGTCTATCCCTATAAAATCGATGCTGCTGAATCGATTCCCGTGGTTTATAACGGAATCGAATCACTCCTAGTATGAGTTAGTACCCCTACCTCCCTTTTCTAGTGCACCTATGCAACTTTTTCATTTTTCGACCTACAGAACTGAACTTGGTGTCGTCTAGTATGTTTTGAGGTTGTCCGAATTGATTCCCGAGGTGTTTGAGGGAATCGGAGCATGCGCTGAGGTGTTGTCAATATATCAATTTTTCACTTTTCCAAAATTTTGAATTTTTGGAAAAGTGAAAAATTTATATATTTTTTTTCTACTCATACGATCAACACCAAATTTTCAGGGCTTGTATAGTCGGGCGAGATTTTTTTACTTGGATAATTTTTTTGTATACTCAAAAATAAATTTTTTACAAATTTCCAAAAAAATTTTTTTTTTGAAAATTTGTTCCACGAACAAATTCAAAACTAATGCATGTACAAAGAAATTATATGCGTAAAAAATGTGCATCACATCCGAATACATATGCCCAGAAAATTTCATCCACTTCGCCCGAACAGGAAAAAAAATTATCGCAACTTTTCATTTTAAAATCCAAAAACTAGTTATGGGATTTAATAAATTGGACAACGCTGAGGTCACAATTAACTCAAAAATCGACAAGAATAGTTAGATATGTGACTATTGGTAGGTAATTTGGATCCACCAATCCTATGCATATTTCAAGTTTGAAGTCATTTCGAAAAAAAATCTGGAAGTTGATGCGAAAAATTTCAAAAACATGGGTTTTTAAAAATTGAAAATTCTGAAAGAATGACTACAGACACAGAAAAACACCCGAACGCAACGTTTTAGAGGGCAAAATAAGCTACAGTTTTGTGTTTATAGGTCAAAATCAAATCGGCACTACTTGAAAATTCCGAATTTATATCCTGTTCATTTTTAGGTGGGGTGAAAATTGTACTCAGCCCGAGCCCAATATTGGACTTAAATACAAAACATTCGAATTTCTAAAGCAAAACACATTGACCCCATACTGTATGAAATGCAACTCAGAAGAGACCCAGTTATAAGTATATTCCTGAAGACAAAAGCACGACTCAATAGATTGTAACCCAAACCATCACAACTATTGAAAAATCCACCAACGAAATATTTGATAGCTTGCAGGGTTATTCCATCTCTTCTGAATCCCCCTATAACTCCTTTTCCGAATTTCCTACCTCAGCACTCCCTAAAGAATTCTATTCCATAGCGGATGAATTGGATCATAGTTCCCAAATTAAGCCTGAAGAGACAACACACACCCTCTAATGTTTCTTGCGCTTCCGAGAGAGATGAATTTAAAACCGTTCAACGGAAACACCACAAGCCTCTAAGCGTTCTAAATCTGTTGGTGGCACCAAAGGGAACGAAGAGGTTACCCATCTTAACACAAATTGTCCAGTTTTCGAAAATCACCCACCTGATGGCTCACTGACAAAGTATCTAGCGTCAAACCTCCGTAATCCAACGAATCCCATATTGGATCCCAATATCGTAACTTCAACTTCTTCATAAAAAAGTGACACTTTTCAGTGTTAATGTTATACCCTTCAATTGGGAATATTCTTCTAAGAGTATAGGATCGCCACTTTTCTAAAAAACTCTGCTTGCTTGGAAGATGCTGATTTCGTCTCTCCATTCCTAGAACATGAGTCAATTTTAGTTTCTCTTCGCGATCCACCAACCAAACTTTCACAATAAGATGGACTTGGTTGAACTCAACTTACTTCACATTCATAGCGGAGCCCACCTGGCACCTACCAAACACCACTGAAAACTCTCCCCCAAAACCGGTCGTACAACCCAAATCTCTATGTTGTATCGACTATTCCTTACCACAATAGGATTATTTGATTATCTATTCCTCCCTCGTTCGAGACCGGCAACCTTCTCAGCCTTTCCTCCCTATTTGAATTCATTTCCAGTATCACTCCTAGTCACATAGAGAAAACTGTCTCAAAAAGATCATCCTTATAACATTTATAACAATTTGGCATGGCCATCTTCCTTCAATGGAATTGTCGTGATTACTACTCTAATTTTGAATAAATTGTTCAACTAATAAACATATGTACACTGTATTGCATTTGTTTGCAGGAACTTCGTCTATGTCATCGTGACGTCTTCTATTCGTCGGAATATAAATCGCCGGTAACCTCTTTAAAAAGAGATGGCAATGATAGGGGAGGCGCAGGAATGCTCATTCATCATTATGGTCCCTATTATCTAGTCCATCTTCAAACTAGATTGTCTGCTCTGTTCTGAAACCGGTTCAGCTGCGATAGATACCCTAGAATTCTCCTTACTAGCTATTTCCCTAACACAGTTTATAACATCCTTAATTTCCTCAACATTCCTTTGCAAAAAGTGCAACCTTTCTTCTATGTTGAAGGGTATGCACCTTGGCTATTTCCTGCTCCCACCATCTGTTTGTTCTTGACCTCTCTCTCTCTTCAAATATAGCCACCCCACTGCCTTGTTAAATGCATCGTTTTTGTCTCATTCCGCAGTTCATGGTGGATATAATCCAGTGTTTACTGACGGCTTTAAAACAGGGGACAGTATGAGTGGTTTGCTGTCTTTTCTGACCGCAACCTCTCCCATATCTCAACTTTCATTTCTACGCAACGAATTAATGGCTATAATGGATTGCCCTTTCTCGAATTTTATTCGTTAACCAAGTCTACTCTTGCCATGTATTCAGATTCGCACAGCGCCCTCCAGGCTCTTAAAACACAATGGTATCCGCTGTACAACAATTTCTTCGGCTGTTTCACTCTCGCAGGAAACAAATTACACTATGTTGGACCCCTCTCTCGTAGATCCGGGTAACTGGCAACAAAATCGCTGACAGAGAGTCCAGAATGGCTGCCTCTTCTTTCCGTAGCCGTTCTAGGTACCTCTCGTATGTCATTCGACAAGATCGCCTCATCAACTGATTAAATTATTATCCTGCTCTCCGACAAGGCTTTCGGTCTTACTGGTAGGAGTGCTGGGCGAGTGATCAGCGAGGGTCGAAACTTAGAAATATAAAACCGAACATTGGTAAGTGGGCTTCCTCTCACCGACGAAATAGCTTGCACGAGGTGATACTTGCAAGCTTCCTCATTGGCCACACAAACATAACTCACAGCCACAACATGTCACTGAATCCTCCTTCCATCTGCAAATTTTGCCCTCGCCAGACCCGCAATCGGTTCGCCAAATCTTCATTTATTGTTCTCAACTGAACCCCACTCGCCAACGTCATTTTCCTACTCTATGATCTATAACATCTTCTAAAAAGTTATCCCATATCTTGTCCGAATCCTCCCACTTTAATTGTAACTATTTTTCTTACCTTCTAGAACTGAATATTCTTTATAATATATAATTTTGCAATATAATATTAGGATTAAAAAAAATGTAAGGACATCTTTTTACAAATTTATTTTTTTGAATGAATATTCATTTTGCCATCTAAATTTTCTTTTATGACTTTTAAAATGCATTATTTACAGCATTTTATTATATAGTTGAATAGCAACCCAGTGTTTTCCGCTTCTATGGTGAGACGTGGTGGGTCCTGTACATAAACTAATATATATATATATATATATATATATATATATATATATAATATATATTATATATATATATATATATATAATATATATATATATATATTATATATATATATATAAATATTATTATTATAATCTATATATATACGGTATAATTATATATTAATATAAAAATTTATATATGATAACTGTATTTATATACCTCATATATATATTAAAAATTTTATATGTATAAATATTTTATTAATATTAATAATTAAACATATATATCTTATATTTAATATATACTATTATACTATATATATTATATTACACTCATATATTATGGTATATATTTATATAAATATAAAAGTTAAGCTATATAATCAGGTAACGGTTACAGTGTTAGTATATATATAATATGATATATATATGTACCCCTATATATATATATAGCGAGCATATATATATACTATATATATATACTCTACCATTTATTATAATTAGTATAATAATAATACCCCTCTATATATACTTATATATATATATATATATTATATATATAATATATTATATACTATACTATATATATACTATCATATATATCTTAAGCTACATAACGGTATATAATAATAGCCAATACTAAGTACCGTACTATATTAGCTAATGTAGTAGCCACTAAGTATATAAATGTTCTATTATACTGACTTTTATACTTATAGCGGCTTTATATATACTTATTATATACTATCTATATATATATGATAATCTAATTACTATTATTATATAACTATATATCTATGATATTATGAAATAAAGTAAAAACAATAATTTAATAAACAATAATTAATATAATATAGTATAATAATATCAGCCCTATATATGAGTGTTTTATATATAATATCATATATTAATTAACATATACTATTATATTATTAGTTATTATATTAGTCTATATTATATATATATAAGTTATATAGTTATTTATATGTTATATATATAATATAATTTTATAATGTTCTAGATAAAAAATAACATATTTTTTTCGACATAACTGTGGTTATTTTAATTTCTTGTAAAAATTAGGGAGAAATTACAAAGCCTTTTGAAAGGGATTTCTTTAGGGGTTTGGAGAGTTTGAAAAAAAGAAAAAAAAAAAAGAAAAAAAAAAAACTTGGCCCAACCAAATCTGGCCCTAACGGGGTTTGGTTCAGTCCCCATGTGAAAATAAGGGGTTAAAGATTTTTATCCAAAAAAAAATTAGCTTTGGCAGTTAGGTCGAATTTTTTAATGCATTTAATAATCTAACTTCTAAAAAAGATTTTTAAATGCTTAATATGGTGTGGTCTGGGGTTCCCTATTATTATTTTATCTATGGTACATTTCTCCCCGTAACAATATTTTTTTCATGCATTCCTGTAATAAGGAAAAGATACTTCTACCACTTCCTAAAAAACGAATTTTTAACGTTGCTAATTATAACAAAAATATTAAAATGAAAATATTTAGTAATATAATTGAAACTTTTTAATAAGAAATATTAAATAATATGAATGAGAAAATTAAAAGGAAAATATTCATGAATAGAAAGGATAATATTCGAATGGAAATTTTAATTTTCTTTCACCTAAATATTTGGAGGCGAAAATAAAATTAGATTAAGATTGATTAATGCTTTGAGTTCTATTCTCATCGAGGAACTCATTAATATTCCCCTAATTATAAAGAGATTCAAATTTCTTCAGAATCCACTGAACCAATAATGCGGCCTCCTTCGATCTCTTATATCCAGGAGAATAAGATTTAGTGCCTGCGTTTGCACATCTTTTCTATTCTCTCTCTCTCTCTCTCTCTCTCTCTCTCTCTCTCTCTCTCTCTCTCGCTCTCTCTCTCTCTCTCTCTCCGTTCTCCCTCTCTCTCTCTCTCTCTCTCTCTCTCTCTCTCTCTTTCTAAAAGAAGATCCATTTTAATTAAGACTTCAATTTCGATTCATTGCGCCTTTAATAGGCTTGTCTTTAATTATAGACCTGACTTACTTAAGACAAATATATAATTGTACATTCAACTGCATACCTATATATATATATAAATATAATACTAATATATATATATGATCACTTTCCTAGCATAAAAGTTTTTATTAGAAAGGGAATGTATATAAAATATAATATTATGTATATATATCATTATATATAGTTAATAGCATAGTATATAGGCAATATAATCTCGATTTAACGTATTATATTAATAGTAAATAAGTATATATATATATAATATATATATATTATATCTATATATATATATATATATATATATATATATATATATAATATAGTATATATATATATATATTTATATATATTACGTATATATATAGCTCATACATATTTTATATATATATATATATACATATAATAATATATATATTATTTATATATAGTATAATATAGCTATACTAATATAATATATATATTTAATTATATATAATCTAATATTATTATATATATATTATATTATTATAATATAGTGTTTTTTATTAGCGCAGATGGAAATAATATTATAATATTATTTGGCTTAGTAGGAATTGAATGCATGGTACGTGAGCATTTTTCTCCGGGGCTGCGCCCATTCCGACCCATGCAGTGTCTGGAAAATAAAAAATAAATTGCTTCTCCATCATTAATTTTATTAAAGGTGAAAGAAATAAAGAAGTTTTCAAAAGATATGCATCTGCAATAAATATGTTATTAAGTATGAAACTGGAAACTTGCAGGAACATTTTCCTCAGTCCTCAATTTCACGAAATTTTTTTTTTTTTTTTTTTTTTTTTTTTTTTTTTTTTTTTTTTTTTTTTTTATTCAAGTTTTCTTTTACTTTCACACCTCACTTTAAACATTCTCCTGAAATGCTCGCAGAGGCACTTACTTAATTTCTCTCCAATACATTGAATAAAATGCATCCACAAGATAATGTTATAATATGGGAATTTTTGGAGACATTATAATCTATAGTTAGCATCTCATCTTTGAAGCATGTTTTCGGGCACGTAAAATTAGTAAAAAAACACTATTTCAGCTTAACCATTCAATGGTAATATAAAATCAAAATCAAAAAGTAAACATATATTAAAATGACTTAATATATCAATATAATTATTCCAAGATTTATAATAATATAACAATATAACATATGTTATTATTATTTTTTATAATATTATATATATATAATTATTATATATATATCATATAAACCTGAAAATATATATATTAGTATAATATATATATGTCACTGGATATATTCAATGGATATTATATAAGTAATACCTATACTATATAAAGGCAGTTATATATATATATAATTATAATATACATAATTAATAAATAGTATATAAAAAATAAGTATAATATATATATATATGTATAATATATAATAATATATAGTATATACTATTCTAGCAAATATCGTATTTAATACTATTTATATATAATTATTAGTATATTATATATAGAATAATATTATAATATTATATATTCACGTGATATATAAAGTATATTATATATAATAAAGATTTTATTATTAACTATATTATTTATAAGTTATATATAATATTACATTATGATATATAAATATATATATGCTTATATATATATATATAGCTCTTAAATCAGGTATAAAAATGAAAAGAAATTGAGTTTAAAATAATGAAAAAAAATCAAAACGCAAAAAAAATTAAAAAAATAAAAACAGAAAAAAACAAGCAAAAATAACCTGATTCTCTTTTGGAAATCTTTTTTTTTTTATTTTTTAATTTTTTTTTTTTAACTCTAGTTACCTATTTGTTACCACTTCAACATTATAAGAACACAATTAAAGCGCTAAACATCAGCGCTATCTTACCTAAGATGCTGTAAAAAAATTATTTCCACACCATTATTGTCTCTTGTAACCTTTGCCCAAACATTTACATTGACATACCACTACCCCAACAATAAGGTCCTTTGTAAAACGAATGCAAACTACAGCTACAGTTATATTACCTTACATGATAACCTCTCTCCTTTCAGCACTGACGTATACATGGTGGGACCGCGCGAAAATTTTGGGAGGCACATTTTTGTAATCAAGCGATCATAAAAAAAGGTTCGAAATATGACGAATAATTGAAAGTTCTTTAAAAAATAAGCTTTTTCAGTTCAAAATTATAATATAAAAAGATATCAATCCATTCGAAAGTCATTCTTTTAGGTATTTTGTTTATATCCAATTTGAAGATTAATTAAGAAATTTTGTTTTTGTTTTTTTAATTTAAATTTTTTTCGTTTTTCAATGTTTGTATTTCAGGAAAGTTCCAAATAGAGCATCATTCAGAAACGAAAATCAGTGACCAACAGCGAGAAGCAGCCAAGTGCTATCCATTATCTACAGATTGTATTGTGTGAAGCTTTGTTTTCGAATTGTATCTGAGCAGTAATGTAGTCATAAATATTTTCTGAAGTTTTACATCACTTTCCTACAGGTACAATTGATGGAAACTAGAGATTTAGTGGATCACAGGATAGACTTTTGTTAAAGGAAAAGATAAAGGAGCAAGGTGAAATACTTGGGAATGTTCCACGCTTAGACCTGTTTTTAAAAGCGTTTGAAAATTCGTGAACATTTAATTGAATTAGACGGTTCAAGGGATAACCTCTAGAGGCTCGCACATGCTATTCACCTATTCACCCATCTGGCTTAAGAACGATGGGCTGAGGGGCTGAGGGGCATGAGGGGCTGAGGCGGGGCCAGAGAGGGCTGCAGGGGCTGGAGCGCGGCTGAGCGGGCTCGAGGGGGTGACGGAGGGGCTGAGGGGCTGAGGGGCTACAGTCACCTTCTGAAATATTGGGAGTAGTCAAATTTCAGTCATGTGGTTATGAATAACATATCAAATATACCCTAAAATTGAAAAATAAGCTTTTCTAAGTCAATATTAATTAAATGAATATGTTAAAAAAAAAAAAAAAAAAAAAAAAAAAAAAGCCTTTGAAAAAACAAGAGCGAGTTTTGTGTGGAGTTTTGATTCGAACAGTATCTGTGTAGTTAGCAATTTAAGCATATAGCTTCCCACTTTCGGTATTTATCCTTCTCTTTTCCGTAAAAGCGGAGATAAAATTTCAAGACAGTATACACTTTACACATTCGTGAATTTAATTTTTTATAAAGTTGTTTTTCTTTTCCTAGGAAAATTTAAATAAACATTTATTTGTTCTTAATTCACATTAATAATACCTATAATTAATATTTAAATATCTGAATTTACCCTATAAAATTGTTTATAATGTTGCCCTTGGCATCTCTTTGTTACAATTTTATTTTTCCTACAGGGTAAGTGCCTTTCCTAATGTATGGAGTTAAGTTGAGAATGTGAGTATTTGCGAATGTGACATTGAACAATTATTATTGTACAATTTGCAGATTAGTTGTTGACAAATTTATAGTAGATTCTATATGGTGGCTGCAAAATCAACAACCAATATAGTTTGCAAGCCAAGCGTAAGTGTAGTAGGATGATAGTTTTATTGTAAGCGAGTGTGTGTTGTGTGTGTGTGTGTGTGTGTGTGTTGTGTGTGTGTGTGTGTGTGTGTGTGTGTGTGGTCTGTTAGGTTCTCTCTCTCTCTCTCTGCTCTCTCTCTCTCTCTCTCTGCTCTCTCTCTCTCGGTCTCTCTCTGTCTCTCTCTACTATTATAGTAGGATATATGGGTACATTAGTATGATGGATATATATATATATACGAGTTAAGTAGGTGGTAGAATAGGATATATGTGGTGGTTAAATGATTGGGGTAGTATATGTAGAGGAAGCAGTATATATATATATATATATATCTATATATATATAGTATAGACTATATAATATAATATATTATTATTATATATATATAAATAGTATATGATACTAATAATATAGTTATACTGAGAGAGAGAGAGGAGAGAGCGAGAGAGAGAGAGGAGAGG
This sequence comes from Trachelipus rathkii, assembly GCA_015478945.1. Classification (NCBI taxonomy): domain Eukaryota; kingdom Metazoa; phylum Arthropoda; class Malacostraca; order Isopoda; family Trachelipodidae; genus Trachelipus; species Trachelipus rathkii. Next base: position 58,717 of record JABUQX010010668.1, read on the forward strand.
TACTAAAAGTTACGGGTTTTCTCTTATTTTAATATATATAGTATAATAGTATATATATTATATATTATATATATATAAATATATATATTATACTATATAATATATATTATATAATATTATAATATATATATAATATATATATATATAATATATAATATAGACAAAATAGCCCCCCCGGATACGCCACTGTATATATATATTATATAATATATAATAGTATATAATAATATTAATACTATATATATATAGTATATATATATATATTAATATATTATCATATACTAATTTATACCGTTGGAGCGTATATATATATATAGTATAATATAGTATATATATATATACTATATATATATATTTAATCAATTCTGTGTAAAACCCATATATATACTATATATATATATATATATATATATATATATATATATATACTATAATATATATAACTATATATAATATACTATATATATATATATATATATATATATATATATGTTATATAATATATTATATATATAAAATATTATTTATTATTAATATATATATATAATATATTTATATAATTACTATTTTTTACTATATATATTTATATATAATATATATTAATATATATATATATAGTATTAATATATATTTCTGGTAAAATCCATATATATATAATATATTATATATATATATATAATATCATATATATATAGTACTAGCTATATATATATATATATATGATATATATATTAATAAGTTATAGTAGCTAGTCAGTTATATCTATTTATTTATTATTATAATATTATATATTTATAATATATATATATATATATAATATATTATATATATATATATAATATATATAGTATATATCTATATATTACATATATAATATATATTATATATTATATATTATATAATATATTATTATTTATTTATTTATTATATTCTGAAAATTATTAATGTAAAAAATCTCTTCATTATATATTATTAAATATATTATATATTATATATTATATATATATATTATATAATTATATTATTATTATATTATATTATTTATATTATATAATATATATAAATATATATTATTTATATAAATATCTAGTGATGGTTCAATTCTGATTCGAATCTGGTAAGTTCGCCATTATATATATATTAGTGATCGTATACCGGATTCTGTATATTCTTCTGTATATTTGCCCCATCAATTGATATATATATATTTATATTATTATATAAGTATATATATAATTATATATTATTATTATTTATATATAATATATATATATTATATATTTATATATATATATAATGTATACTATACTATAGTATATATATATATATATATATATATAATATATATATTATGGGTTTTACCACAGAATTTTCTAGTAAAACGTAAAATTATAAGTAAATATATATAATCAATTACAAGTTACTAGAATGAGGGTAATATGTCATTCAGTTTATAAAATCATTTAAATGTTATTTATTATATATGGTTCCATTAAGGAGGTTGAGATTGGGGTTTTGGAAGTTTAATTATTAAAAAAACAATAAGTCTTAATAACTAAAAGTATAATTAGTTATAAATTAAAATAATTTTTTTTCCCTTTTATTATAACCAATAACGAATTCCTAATAAGTAAACTATACTTTCATTTTTCAAACAGGTGGGCGGAACACAAGAGCGGGAACACTTTTTTTGATGCTGCACCGTGCAAAGTCCGCTAATTTCCTGCGTCTCCCGCACGTTCCGCTAGTCGTGCACCTATTCTGGTCGTCCGCTCGGAGCGGACTAGCGGACTAAGGAGCGGAAGTGCGGAAGTGCCTCACCTCTGTTATATATATATATTACTGATATACATATTATAAATATATATATAGACTATATAATATTATATATATATATTATATATATATATATATATATTAGTATGGAATGACCATCCCGCATCCGCATCCGAATTTGCGGAACATCCGCACCTAAATTGACATTCCGCATCCGCAATCCGCAATCCGCAATCCCACATCCTCACTTAACGGCACATCCGCATCCGCTTCCGCATCCTCTTTTGAAAAATGAGGATGTGCGGATGTTTTTCTAAATTTGATTAAATGCATATAAAAATAAATATTTTTTGGGCATCTTTATCATGGGGTTTATGGAATAATTGTAATTTTGAATTTCGACTTCTGTATATATACTATAATATATATATATATAATATATATATATATATATATATATATATATATATATATATATATACTATATATGATATATATATATAATATTATATATATAATATAGTATATACTATATATATATACTATAATATATATACTATATATATATTATATATATATATACTATATAATATATATATATATAATATATATATGATATATATAGTATACGTATATATATTATATATATATATTACTTTATATGTTTATTTAGAAATATACTCAAAATTATATATTTGAAATAATTTACGATACTATTCCATCCTACCCTATACGGTTTTTCTGGCACTTTGACTCGGGCCGACTTGTGGGCCTATTGCGTCCGCTTCTACGCTAGCTTATAAATTGGAATGACTGCTTTGACTGCTGGTGACGCTTCGGCCTCTGCCGATAAAGTGGGAGCTGTAATCGTTGATGGTATGAGCAGGTTCATGTCCTTCTTCGACTAAATCTTTTCTCTCCTCATAATCCATGGTTTCGACCGTGCTTGCTCTCTGGTCATTCAGGCTAAACGAGACAGTGCGTATCGGGGGTGGACAAATTCTCTTTGGCTTCTATCACTCTTGCTAATTTTCATCCACAGCTAGAAATTGTTGCCGGGATACTCTTCGATGAAATCGTTGCAGTACTGTTACCAATCGAATGTTCGGTGATCTTTGCTGGTTCTACTGATAAATCTTTCTCGACTCTTGACAATAATATCTTCTAAAACACTTCTGTAAATCTGTCTTTTCTCCTCTTATTCGAACTCTGTTGGTTCTGTTGCTAATTCTTCAACTGAAAAGGAAAATACTTCTTCGGCCTCCTATTTTCCTCTAACTCAACCCTAGACAATTCTTTCTCTCCTCCTCCTCTCTCCTCCTCCTCCTCCTCTGCCTCCTCCTCTCCTCCTCCTCCTTCTTCTCTTCTTCTTCTTCTTAAATCTCAGGTGTCCTAATGCAATTACCTGTGAGTACATTTGATTGGGTGCATGGGCTCCTGAAATCTTGATACACGTTAGGAAGGCGGGTGGCCCGGGTGGCATTTCCTCCCCGAGTTTTTGATGGAGTGTGCTTTCGTGCTGACCCGCCCTCGTTCAAACTATAGTTCTCTATGTCTCATTACTAATACTTTCCCTCAGTGGTTGGAAGCACGCAACATGTAAAACCTGTTCGGAAAAAAGGAGCCCGCCTGACTCCGTTTCTAACTATCGCCCTAATAGCTCTCACCTTGTATTCTATCTAGATCTTTGAAACCTTCCTCAACTCTCATTTCTTAGATCATCCTGGAGTCTCGATCTCATTCTCTTTATTCCGATCGCCAGTACGGCTTTCGGACCTCGAGGTCTACTGGCGATATACTTTTTCTATTTAACTTGATTTACTGGTTTTTCCGCCCCTCAAGAAACTACGAGAGACACTTGCGTTGTGGCGCTTGACATATCCAAGGCATTTGACGGGGTATGACACGCGTCCGACTGCTCTCCAACGCTCCCCTCCTTGGGTTTCCTCCTTTCTCTTGCTTACTTACTGTCTAGTTTTTTCTTTCAAATCACTAAATATCGCCTGTTGTTGATGGGACGACTTCTTTTTCTACTGCAAAAGTGGTGTTCCTCAGGGTCTGTTATCTCCTAACTTTGGACTTCTACTTTTATTAATGATACTTCTCACCTGCACATTTAACTCTTATCCACTCGTACATGCCGATGACTCGACATTTCATTTCTTCAAACTCATTTCAATTCTCTCGCCTGCTTTTACTTGTTTTCTAGACATTGGCCTCTCGTCTTAAATCTTCCGATTTTCCTATTCTACTGACTCTGGGATTGACATTTCCCAGGGTGGGGTCGTCTGAACGCTTG
>JABUQX010010669.1:17500-40966 GCA_015478945.1 Trachelipus rathkii
TGTAAAGGCTTGTCCAAGTTGAGAATAACTTGAGGGATTTGGTCGCTGAGGCCGAAGGAAATACTCTAGATTTGGATAGTGGCGGTATTTGATCAACGCTGGAATTATGGTTGTCGAGTTTCTATTGTATGCAATTAGTTAGTCTGTTGATGTGTAGATTAAGCTCTAGTCTATAAAAGTTGTTAATTAATCACCTCTATAAGGTTATAGATGTTTGATGCTGTGTTACGAAGCCAGCGATATCGTGGTGGGATTGCGATACCCTCCAAACCACATTTGGATATTATAGTGGTATAGGAGAATTTAAAATAGATGGGAAATCGAAAACCTTTTTAGCTATAAATAACAGTTATGGTGGTGGAACAATAGACAGTATATATTATAGATTGTTTTTTTATTTTTATTTATTGTTGATTTTTATATTATCATTGATTGGTATTATATGAGTATTTATCGTGAGTATCATAATATAATGCTACTGGTAGGAGTCTATTTTATCCATAATTGTAGTTAAAATTGTGTATTGATTGGAAATATCAGAGAAGTCGGGTATGTTGTAGATAAAATCTCGTATGTTGTACTTACTCCTAAACATAGTATGATTAAAAACAATTTCTTTATTTAATAAGTATTCTCGCATACCATTTACTATCCTCTATATTGAAGTTGTTGTAGATGGAATTAAAGTGGAGAGTGGGAGAGCAATGGATTTTGGATTTCCGTTTGCTCGGTTCTCAACGTACTCAGAATTAGCAGGCTGTATCCATGTAAACTTTGGTATATTGATATGACGGTTTGCAGAGATATAAGTGTATTGATGAAAACTGGGTATTTGTCAGCGCTGTTGCACATTATCATCTCGACACTTGACCTCCAGCTCATAAAACTTGCTATTGCAATATCTATGTATCTAACAGCTTAAAATAGTGTAGAATTAGGTAAATGGGCAACACGACCGGACTTTACAACCACCTATAAGTTACATATAAAAAGTTGTGGATGTAGTATATATATATAATAATATTAATATAATTATATATAATATTAATATATAATATAATAATATATAATATTATAATATATAAATATATAATAATAATATAATAATATATATTACCTATTATATATATATATATCAAATATATATAATTCATTTCCCGCCAAAATAACACATACCACTACTCGCGGTCACAAACTATCATCAGACAACGGAACAGTGAAGATGCCCCCTAGGACTCACCAATCTGAAATACTATCTCCTCACACACACACAAAAAACGGCACGCAAAACACAGATAAGTGTACGCTGATCGAACGCACCGATACCACGTCAAGAAGATTCGCTGCAGTTATGGGCCGGTTGCGCGATAAATTTAGGAAAATAAAAACCACGTATAGACCATTGAGGAGAGGTGGGGGTAAGGTATATGTCGGAGGTATAGAAGGTATAATAACGAGCGAAGGGATCATTTACGTTACTGAGACGACTCCGATAAAACAATGGAGGATAGGTGGCGAATTCATTAACTGTCTAAGAGATACAGTTTGGGTGCATTATAATGACAATAATAACACTCCACATACTACGAAGGACACGGGTATTCGGGTCAACTAGGTCAGCGGATTCGATGATAAGGCACCACGATTGCCACGGGTTGGATTAACATAACGGCAACCTATGGAATACTTACTTGTACGTAATGATAGCCGCCAAAGACTTAAACGTATAGGTTCACTAAGAGCCTTTACACTGACATTATACCGTGGAAGACTGACTTTATTTATACGTATGATACGTGCATACGAGAACTGACAACACGGCGCCACATCTGTCAGATTACTACGCTGGGTTGAAGGTACAACACGTCACCAGGTGAGTGGACAATACAGTGCGCTCGACAGCCTATGACGTGCATAAATTATTCCAAGAAAACAGCACGCGAGAGCCATGACCTGCCAATACATGCAAACAAAACGAGAGCCCAACAACGCCACACACTATCAAGGAACTACCAAATCGAAGGGGCCAGCGTAACGTGAACTTGTGTTGAGACAAAATGAGAATATCTCTCGATATACCAGCATGGTAAAGTGATCAACGTCGATAGTAATATGAAATTACGAGATAGGGTATGTGATCTATAGTAGTACTCGCAATATAGATAAAACAACGTTGCAATCCGATAACAATTTAGAATTAAGGCAACATATCAAACACAGGTTACTTTCAGCATACGTTCGACACACACTTCGGTGTTTCAATAAGTACTTCAGCATGATATCAGTCTTCACAGATCATTAAATAGCGTTGAGACTAAGCTTTAATTACAATAAAATAGGTTATTTCACTGCAACACTCGCCTTCCCTCACGCGGTGGTGTCGCGCTCTGGACACACCTCTAACTCTCCATATATCCTCACCTCCTAATATATCATACATACTAACAATATCTATATCATTATAATACTACTAACATCTATCACTATCATTCTCCTTAAACACACTCCTTATATATTTACTACGATCTATAAATATATAAAATTGAAGTGATCTATATTACTATATATATCTATATAATCTATTACCTACTATATTACTCAATATATACGGTATATATAGGGAGTGGTGTTTCCTGTCTCCTTTTGTGTCGAACCGCAGATAAACGTCTGTGGCGTTTCACGCTATTGAATTTAAGCAATTGTGCGATAGACAACACTGCTTGATTTTCATGAGGATGATTACTTTGTTGTGTTATATTGGACCCATCAGTTACCATCCTCACAAGTGATAACAACGTGTTAGGTACGGATCTTTGCTGACATCCCTTTTGGAAAGTTCCACTGAACTGAAAGTTTTCATTGAACATATCACAGCAGACTATACTAGCTGCTTGTGCAAGACATATTGCATCTGTATGATTGTTCTTTTCACATGCTCTGAAAGTGCTTGACCGACACCTTCTTCAAATGTTAGTAATACATCGCGACCTTTCTTGAAAGCGATTATTCCTGGTATATGAGCTAGAAGTTTCTCCTTCAATCTTGTCGTATGTATTACTTGATTGTTTGTGCACATTTGCTGTAGTCTTTCACAGAATAGCTTTACAAGGTATGACAGCTTGAACACCTGTGTGATGGTTTCATCCTGTGCTCCTTCCCCAATATATGCTTCAAGTTGCGCAAAAACAATGCTTCTCATTCCATTATTATCATCCACATAGTTTTGTTCTTGTTTCTTTGATATTGCACGGTTATACACTGACCAAAGGCATTTTAAATGGTACATCGCTTCCATGGCAATCATATCTTCTTCACTTATGAAACGGGAAGAAAGTGAATTGTTTAAAGAACATGGAGCTGCTTACGAAGTATATTTAGAAGTACCGGAAATGCATAATAATTACGAAGATAAGTATGAAAGATTTTTAGCAAGTTACAAAAAGAAATACAACACTACCAACGAATCTGAGCATATGACAAAGATGTGGCAAAAGTATTGGAAGCTTTGCATCGAAAATATAAAATCAAAAGATTGGAAAAGGAAGCGTCGAGACCTATTAGAAAAGTATAAGCTGGAAGCGGCCTCGACACCTTTTATGCCAAACTGCATTATTCGCACGCAATGTATTTTCTACGCCGCTACCTTCATCAAGTCTGCAAATCTTCAATGTTCTAGGTAGTCCCTTTGCTTTGTTAAACGCCTCAAGATCTTCTGCAAGTGTTCTATAACCAGTTCCAGAATCTTCAATTTCGACTTTACTGGGCCGGTCAGCTTTTCGTTAATATCTGTTTGGCAATCTCAGTTAGTGACAATTTGCTTATGTTTAGTAGCTGATACGGAGCTGCATACCTCTGTTTCTGCAATATTAACGTATTGCTCTTCTTCGCCCATGTTTAGTGATCCTTCTGTAACATTTCTTTAACTATGGTCCAATGGTAGCGTTCAAATATTCGTTCAACAGCACACCCGACCAATAAAAAATCGTAATTTCATAACTATTTTTAATCCGAACTTAATATAATAATATAATAAACCTAATATATACTTATTTAACAATTTGTATGCATATTATAAACACCAAAAAAAATTATTTTGCTCTCGATTATTGGAAAATAACCAGATTTTGAAAATAATATTTGAATGACCCCTCCATTTAGTGCAATGGGTATATCCCAGCTTGAGACAATAGCAGAATATATAAAAATTAACTTTTGTTCTAACTTTGGTGTTTCTGTCGCAAAATACACGATTATTTGGCTATTCCGCCCAAGTATTACACTCTATCTAGTCATGACTCACTCACCACTGAAACTTGTAATCTGTAGCTTCCAAACCATTATTCCCTCTTACCTTTCATCTTAGTGTCACTCAAAGCACAAATATCTAGTCCTTTCTCATTGCAAGGTAGCCCTACCTCTTCTTACATACCCTCATCATGTACACCTCTAGCGGTTGGGCAAACTATTTATTAACTCCTGCACTGAACCTGTTCTTGGGAAGATAAAAATGATTCCTGTAACAACTCATATTCAACAAAACCTCTATGCCAATATAATTTTAATAATGAAATGTACATCGACATACCTAGCATAGTGTATTAATATATATATAGTGAAGTAGCTTCTATGAGAATAATTATTAACAGTTCCCCCAAATTCTCCGTCCCTCAAATTTCGAAAAATATGTTACGTCATTATTTACTACCGCCCAAAATTAACGTCATAATTACGCTCCGCCTTTCTAATGGATATAATTTTATATTATATACTATACTATAATATATAATTAATGTAATAATATAATATAATAATCTATATCTATCACTAATATTATTATATTAGATATATATACTATATACTATTATATTAATCTTCTTACTCGTATATAACCTTGGTTTTCGCAAGATGGCGAAATTTTCTGAAGAGAGACGAGAGAGGAACGAGAGAGAGAGAGAGAGAGAGAAGAGAGAGATTGTAGAAAGAGATAGAGAGATTTATTCACAAGTTATATATCATTACTATCATTACTATATCTATATACACTTACTTACTAATATTATACTATATATATATATCATTACTATATATATTATTACTACTATATCATATATATATCCTTACTAATTTCTCCTACACCCCATCTCCCTCATTGTTTACAGGCTTGTCTCCCTCATGCTAGTAACAAGTATGCATAATATTCACATCACTCCCCTCCTTCCCCCATGTTCCGAGGAACCTTCCAGCATTCGTCCCATAGCACAATGGTTCTCAAAATGCATTGGATTTCTAGTCTCTCGGCACACCTACATATTTTGCGTCCTCTACCTTCATTATCTAAGTTCTATCTTTCTCGTCCTCCACTATCTTCGAAAAACCTTGATCAATTTTCTACTCTATGTATATCAATTATGTTTCGGCACAATAATGCTCTAACAACATATTCTCACTCCTTTTATACTGCTATCAATTTTTACATAAATTATCAACAAAAAATCTGAACCAATAATATAAAAGATTAATTATGAACCTCCTCTTGCCGAACCAAAACAATACGACATGAATTTTCAATTCAAATAAATTTACTTTTCATATCAAGCAAAACAGGTTCCAACCATTGGCATATATCATTCTTACATGATGCTTAAACACTATATGACAAAAATAAGTTTTTTTGTTAGAGGGGTTAATCTTAACAGTTTTTACTTCGACGATTATTTGTGATCTTCAAGATTCAAACAGTTCATCACAAATTAATTAAATTCTTTAAATTTACATTCTTAGGCTTTATCACTCACAGCTAAATTTAATTTGCAAAACAAAATAAAATTAAAACATATGTTTTCATACATACAACATTTTGTTCAATAAAATAATGCATTTCAATCAATTCATATAATTTATTTTTATTCGCAACTTCTTGCTTGCAAAGCCTCGTTTTTGGGCGTTCGTTATCATACATTTCTTTAGCTTAAAGCGACCTATCCTTTTATTTATTATTAATCTCTTGTACTAGGCTCAAAATACCTTTAATTTTCTCAATAGTAGCTTAATTTTTCCTGCTCTATATAAGGAATTTTAAAAATTTTATTTAATACACTAATAAGAACATTTTTGAGGGGGTTGTTCCTACAGTGAATTGTTGAATTTCACTTGGTTTCAATCTAAACTGCCGAACTCAGTTAATAACATAATAATAAACTTGCTTCACAAAATCTATTAGGTTATAACTAGGGTTGCGGAGTCTGAGTCGTATGCTCTGCATTAAGTCTGAGTCGGAAGTAGGAAAAATATCCGACTCACGACTTTCAATCAAAAACATTTTCAAAGTTTTTTTCCTTTCTTACAGTATTTTAATCAAATTAAACTGAAAACTCTTGGACCTAGAAACTAAAGGTTTTTTAAAGAACTATGTTGGAAAATAAGCATTGAGACATAACTGCAGGGTGGTGTCAGTTTCAGATCCAGATTGTTAAGTTAACTGTTCCCTCCCGCCTTGTTCAATTTAATCCATCCATTGATGAAATTTCCAACAAACTACCTTCATCTTAATGACTCTATCTTGTGTTAACCGTTTTCCTTCTTTCATATATATATATCCTATTTTAATATTTATTTTACTCCATCAAGAAATCTAAATTGGTGTTTACTCCTTCCGCTGTTCCATAACACTTTCGACATTAAAACATTATTAGACAACATCTCACAATCCATTTTAATCACATGTCGATACCATCACCTCAGTACACTTTATTCTGCTTTTTCCAATACGTCAGACTGTAAAAATGGGCCGACTTTCGAAATAATTCCGGGAAATATGCAAATGATTTTAATAGACTTATTTGCACTCCGTTAAGAACATACTAAGTTTTCTACTATGAACGAGGTCTATGTTCGGCACCATATTGGATACTAGGAGCTGAAATCTGGGTTTTCGCAAATTTCACGTTAAATTTAAATTCTGCCGCTAATGTCCTTAATATATAAATTTTTCAAAATAACGTTTTAATATATATCAATACATATTTATTATTATATCTATTATATCTTCATTATACTCTATATACTCATACTACTATATATAATATCCTACTATACTATACAATAAAAAAGTCTTCATACCAATTGTCGTAGCATCTCAAATGCTTTCAGAGTTTACGCGCCTGCAGGCATTTAAACATTTACAAAACTGTATGCTATGCCATTTAGTTTCCACTAATAGATTTCAGTTTTTCTTTCATCACTATTTCATAATGACTATACTATATAGTTAATATATTATAATATATTACTATATATATTTTCTATTTTCTATATATTATATATATATAATATACCTACTATATATATCTACTTATATACCTATATAATACTCTATATTAGGGTTGGGCCGGATATCCGGCAACTATCGGTATCCGGCCTATCCGGCCAAGTTTTTTGACTATCCGGTATCTTGCGCGCCGGTATCTATGATTGTTATCCGGCCGGATAACGGATAATTACTTCCCTAGACTAAGGATTTCTCCTCGTTTGAACACACTCCGGGAAACTACTTTCCAACTAGATTTGCAAAATTATATATCATTCTATATATACTACTACTATATATATAATATTTACTATTAATATATATCTCATATATTATATCTATAATATGTATATATATATATACCTATCTATATATATTTTTATTACTATATATATACTTGTTTAGACTTTCGATGTTGGGTACCAATGTTATATTATTTTAATTCATCATTTTATGTTTACTGTACAATACATTTTTATCTGAATTTGGTGGCGACACGTTTCATAAATTATAATTCATTATAACTTAAGCTAAAGAAAATTTTTTATAACAAGAAAAAAAATAAATTTGTTTGAGTTTCAAATTTTTATTCATGCATTTAAGCCTTTAAATTATTTGTTACATTATTCTTTAATTTACAAAAACTTTTAAAATACAGACATCGCAAAAAATACCGTGTTTTCGGTTTTGCTGCAGAGAGGTCCATACGATGGCCAACGTATTGGTCTGTAAATTTGTGGACTATAATTTGGATATTCCACGAATTCCGACAAATTTTTTTTGATAGTCTTAATTGCGGAATTAAATTGGCGGAATGATATAAGGCATCCGCTAACTGCAATTCCGCAACATTTTTCAAATTATCCGCAATCGCATGATTCCGCGCAATTTTTTGGTATTCTTCGCCAATTGCGGACTTAAATTGCCGAACGCCCTCCCCACCCCCTGATATATATATGATATATCTATATATATATATATATATATATTACATCTACTATATATCTTATATATATATATATATATATTATATTATATATAACGGGTGTCTCACGAGTTATGTTACAGCGGTGTATCCCCGTAAGTTGACTCGTTTAAGTAGAAATGTGTAAGAATATAAGTTCGACTATTTAATTCATTAAGGAGGATGGGATATGGTACGTTGGGTCTGCCGCACGCGCAATCGAAAACCTCGCGCCATAAATGCGAATGTCGAATGGGTATGATATTTTTTTATCGGCTTCTGTGAAATGCACATAAAAATGCAGGTGGGCTCTTCCTCTTCGACTATTATTCTGATACAGGTTGTTTGTTCCATGGCAATTATTCATAAACACCTAGACGTCATCCGCAGACATCATGTGTGCCTACAAAAGCCGAAACCTGTCAATATGAAATAATTAGGTTAAATACCATAGGCATATTCAATATTATTTAAAAAATATGCGATTCATAGCTAACAAAGGAATTAAATTTTAAAATTTCTTGATGCATACCCTTTTAGATTACTTGAATATGTACTTGTAATATACTTGTACATTGTTATATTTCACCACCAACTACACGCTATCATATTGGAGGCTTTGTCATAACCTACAAATTATCGTATGAAGTGTAGTGAAACGTATAGCAGTGGTTTTGTTCTAGTTACGAGCCATGACATTTGGAATAATGCCACCGCTGACCAGTATCACGCAGCGACGATAAAGCGTGACATGCTGACGAGGTGTACATGTAAGCAAAACAGGAATGCTCACAGAGCCTCCCGGCGATATGGACAACGTTATTATCCACATCGACGACCGCTGATCCCACATGGCATTCCATAGAGTTTTATAGACGGTTTTCAAGGGTATAAGCATGGTCGATAGTTCATTCTCCCCTCATCCAACATATACGGGACGGGGGTCTGTGTCCGACATTATAACGTCGAACGACGTTCTGATATACACGCCATGAAAAATCCAACGTCCTATTACGGCAGGCTAGTTCGGTCTTGGAATATCGAAGGAATACCATACGACGGATTCGTGTTGCATACAACATATATCCATATAGGCCATACATTGTGCATGGTTTGCATCGTGGAGACAAACAAGGGCGGACGGGATTCCTGGCTGTCATTGATTGCCTTCTAATGGATGTCTTCCGGACTTATTCGGAAACTATCTTTGGACCGATGATTATTCTCGCATTACCGCAATAAGGTATGTATAACAGGTGGAACTTCAGACATTGGGCGGAAACAAACCCCATATAACATTCCGCTACCCATCACCGGTCTCATACTTACGCTCAATTCCGTTGGGTGGTATAACTCAATAGTAGCGAATTATCGGGCCTTGTTCTTCGAGGGAAATTTGACAGACAGCGTTACCTTCCTTTCCTGCAGACGCCTTGTTCTGAGTTCCTCGAGTCGATTCTTACCTTTAAGAACCACACGAGGAATATATTACAAACATGAGGGTGCCAGCACATAATGCCCAGCTATGGTGAACGACCTACCTCGACAGCAACCTTTCCGGGAAGATGATGGAAGATCTGGTCCATTCATGACTTGCACGTTACCCGACTTACACCACTGGCTACTTTCTGTGGGGTTATTCTCAAACATACCATGTACGCTGGTTTAATGACCCAGTAACCTCACCCGATGACTCTTCGGCCGTCGAATAACCACACGCAATGTAGGGGAATCAAAGCCGGCGTCAGTGTCATTGGCCTGCAATGAATACCTGGCGCAGAGGGCTGAGGCATGTATTCGTGTGTGATGGAGGCGTCTTTCGGGACAAACATTTGTAAATCATCCTTCGTATGTACAAGCTTGAAAACGACTTGCACGTGTTCCTCTCCCTCTTGCATGCTGGTGGAAAAGCTTCATTAGTGTAATCTGTTATTGATACTATTACAAAACGTTATTCACTAAACCATTAAAACTGTATCAAATAATATTTTGAAGCCTTGAAAACATTAGATTATATATTTCAACCTTTTCACATTCACGTATATAAAACATATATATGGTCAATTGACTAAAATACGTTATGGGTATCATTGAGTGGCAACCGAAGTAACCGCTATCAAAAAAATGTCAGAGTTCGCACAGCGCCCCACCCTCTATCCACTATCTATTTTTACTATAGAATTAATCATAGCAAGAAGATACAAATATTATCATCCCATACCCAATCAAAATATATAGATGTCGCGGTTTTCGTATTTGAGCGCGTAAAAACAGCGCAGAAACAAACGATTAACATACCCATCTCCTTAATGATTAAAATAATCGAACTTTATATTCCTTACACATTTTCATAAATTTAAAGCTCTGTTTCGGGTGATACACCGCATAAAATTAAACGTGAAACCCTAATTATATATATATAAATTAAATATATATAATATATAATATATATATATATATATATATATTTATATATATAATTATATTATAATATATATATAATATATAACTTATACTAATATTAATATATATTATATATTATATACGATGTAACCTGTGAAAATTTTTTTTGATCCGAGCTCCCGTTTCCGTGTGGGCGTTAAAGTAACATATTATATATATATATCATATAATATTATTATAATAAATTAATATATAATATATATATATAATAAATATATATATATAATAATATATATAATATATAATTATATTAATATTAATAAATAACTATCAATTAAGGATACTTATCTCACCTACTCTATCAGTATTAATAAGCCAACTATATTAAGTACTATATAGTACTAAAAGTACTACTGCTCCGGTTTCCACTCCCATATTTTCTTGACCACTTTCGTCAAAAGTCACAAAATCAATAAATATCAATCTGTATATATATTAATTATAATAATATATTTATAATATAAAATAATAATGAATAAATATTATGATAACATAATAATGTAATAACATTAATCTATACATAGGATATAATATGTCAAATCAATATAGGACCTTATATTATATCTTCATATAGATAATAATTGATTTTTGGACTTAGAATCTCTCTTTTCTAGATAAAAATCTGGCCAGCCTAGCTATACCTTTACCATATATCTGTATCTTATATATATACAGACTTGCCGGTATCCGACCTGGATTCTCGGCACGCTTCGGATCATTCTTCGAGCTATCCGGTTCTTCAATTAACTTCCACAGCTGTGAATATCCGAGTAAATCTTCGCCTCACTCCGGCCTAATTCACCTCATCCGGCCATCCTAATATACAATCTCCATAATATCTACTCTTCTCACTCATATATTACCTATACTATTAGTATAATTATATATAGCATATAAAATTATCAAACAAGTGTATAATCCTTAATATATATTTATATATACATATAAGATGTTATATAAATATTATATTTGCCAGCATGGTTATCCCCCAGTATATATAATAACGTTGATCTTTGCAGATACAAGTCGAAAAATAATAATATATGATTACCGGCACTATATTACTTAAATTGTTCGCTATATATAGTATGGATATGCGCCAGCACATTTGTCACTCTAATCTGTGCTCCGCGTTTTACACACCAACTTTGAGGATAGAGCTATCTTTGGGCTAGATATATATAAGTAATCGCTAGCTTATCCCCGTAGACGACATAAAATACAAATACTTTCAATGTACTTTAGCTGCCCAAAATAATCCCTACCAAATTTGACTAGTTGCTAAATATTTTACTGCAATTTATTTTTCTCATATTTCTGGAATGTCCTGACAGCTGACTAAAATGCCTCCGTCTTATTTATCATCCCGCCTCCAGTGGTTGACTAGCTCTATTTACAGTGTGCTCCAATATATACCTAATTGAGATACTTAATGAACTGTATCATTCGTACATATATACCAACACGAAAAACACAAGTTATGTTCCCCGTATCTTCTCTCGTATATTGCTGTCTTGTAGTACCATACATGGATAATATTTATAAACATAGACACCAACAAACATATTCCTAACAACACCAGAGACTCGATGTGTTCCGTATAACTTAATACGTACATTTACAGGATATATATTTTAAGACACAAACTTTTTGTTGGAAACTGTATCTATTAGTGCTTGTTATAGGAAGACGGCTGTACTTCGAGATTTTTCAACCCTAATGTAGGAGATTTTTTTGTTTTTACACACCACCTTGAAATTTGTTGGTATTTTCAGGGACTGTTGACGTGCAGCTGCCTGAGTAGGAGGTGGAGATGCGAGGTTAAAATTGTTTTTCAATAACGATATTTGCGTATACTTGAGACCTTAATTTGTCGAGAGAAGTTTCGCTGCTGTTTTCTCCGTAAAAGGTTACAATAGATTCTTAACCTGCCTTGTCTATATAGCCTAGGTTAGCGTCTGTATCTCTGGAAATTTGAACTGTCTGTAATGCATCGTTATTTTTTAAAAGCTTAGCAAATTTTATTTTGCAACGTCTGAAAAACGCTGATGTTGTGTCGCAACCACCAAAAGAGTGTAAAAACGATATGTTGTCCTGTATTTTTAGAAGTTGAACTTCCTAGAATAATACATTTTTTTGTGTTTTTCCTTTACTCGGTTTCAAAAAATAAATATTTAAAGGAGATGTAGCTAATGCTGTTAGCAGTACCAAAAGGTCAATGATCTTCCAACTACCACCACACATTCGTAATTATCTTCCACATAATAATTAGAGAGTCAGCATCTCGACAGCTTGTTTCACAGCAAAATGTTATTTTTATAGTTTCTCACTTAACTTGGAGGTGAGTTGGTCTTTATTTTTATTGTTCGACAGAAATTGCTCTTAAGTCATAGTTGCTAAAATCAATTCATCGAATACTGCATTTGCGGAAGTATATTTCTTTATTCGTGTAAGATACTCAGCTGTTTTCGTGCTTTTAACAGCTGAATTACTCGCATATCCGCCGAAAACGACTATGGTGTGGTCTTTGTAGTACTTTTATACGTAGGCCATGTATTTCGATAAGATAGGACAAAACGTTTCTTTGACATGCCAGACAAAGTTAAGAAGAAATCCGCCGTCGACAACGTACATAACATTACCGAAACTTACAAAATCGGTTACAGGAGTATACAACTCATAAAACAACAATTTCCTAGTTTTGTGCATTCCTACTTTATGAAAAAGCGAAAGTCGATAAGATTTTTTAATGAGTGAAATTTTACGGAAAAGTATCTCAGTGTCAATAGGAAAGTCTTCATTATATTTTACCTTTGAAGTAAATACTTTTAGTGTCATAACTCGATTTTTTCAATTAAACTTAAGTGTTGAGGTTTTCACCAGTTACGCTCGTCATTGAACGCATCCCAATCTCGTATGCTCTGTAACAATTAATCTTCTCGTCTCTCTGTACTTCATCAATAATGGATATGATATTTCCTCCAACAGGGAAGTTTTAGTGAAACGGAAACTAATCTAAAAACTTTTGAACATCTCTTAATATTACCAACATCTTGACATCTGTATATTGTTTTGTTTTAGCGTATGATGCATAGCAGAATTCTTCCATTTGTGAAAAATCAAAAATAATTGGCATTATAAGAATCAATTTTTTCAGAGTACTGTCAGAAATGCCTCGTCCATGAGTCAAGTCACCAGTACTCCTCATCGATCGCATAAGGATTTAAATGTTCAACTGTCATATCTATCTATATTCAGAACCGAATTTATCAGATCGCCCTAATAGTAAGAAAGCCGTTTATCACAAATTGTTCATATTCTAATGAAGTCAATCTATACTTAGTATTGTACATATCTTGTAAATAAAGTTGACAGGATTTTTCATACAGAATTCAGCTTGTATAAATTGTTTTACTAAGGTAACCATATGAAAATATTGAACCCATAGTTTAGAAGTCGCTCCGTTTTTCTCAAGTTCAATTAAGTATTCAGAAAATTTCCATAAGTTACACTTATAGGTTCTTCAATATTCTCTAAAAAGGACCGAGCACCAATTTCAAGAAAAACTTCTTGAAGTGATGATTGTTCCTCGTTGGAAATATACATCATAAATAAAAAGACTTTCGCCTATGCCAGATGTGCCAATAAATGTCCTCTAAAAACTCTTAAATAGCCATGTCCTGATAACATTTTGTCGTGGAGACGGCAACTTACACAACGTTGAACATATCTTTTAAACCACTTCCATCCATAATATATCCAAAGGTACCCATGAAAGACATTAACATATGGAAACCACCAAGCCTGATATTTACTGAAATAAATTCAGAGTTATTACTACTGGAAGCTATTATATCACGAGCCTTGATATAGAGTGATTGATCAAATGTCACAAAACAATAGATTTGATTTAATGATTTACATTTATCAGCTGCGGTGAGAAGTACAGTATATATATATATATATATATATTATATATATATATATATATATAATATAGTATATATTTATATATTATATATATATATATATATATATAATATATTATATATTTATTATATATATATATTATATATATATAGTATATATATATATATTATAAATGTTAGTTATTTACTTAAAAGCTAAAAAAAATTTTTTAAAAATAAATAATTATTATAGTAAATGGCATGCCTTAATAAATTAGAAGGTGGTGAAAATTACTTGAGAGTTAGCATATAATATAGAATAAATCTTAGTAACATTAAATATTTACTAGGGCATTACTATAATATTGTATATATACTATTATATATATATAATATATATATATATATATATATATTATAATATATATATATATATATATATATATTATATATAATATATATATATATATTATATATATATATATATATATATATTATATATATATATAATATATATATATAATTACTTGGCGGTGAATTAACAAAAGGTAAACACAATATACGCGATTTGGAATAATTCTTGAACGATGTGACTCTTTCCATAAAGCCCTTCCAAACTGGAATATTAAGCAAGCTTCTCCACTTGCCGAAAATCTATGTAAAACCACTGGTTAACAGTTGCCGAAAATCCATATAAAAGTCGTTGGTTAACAGTTGAATTACGCTCTTTTATGTTTGTAAGTCCTGCCTTTTTGTTTTTTTTTTTTTTTAAATACTCTGTGGAATATTGCCAAATTGAGTTTTTTTTTGTTTTTTTTTTATATTTGCAAGTCCTGCTTTTATTGTTTTTTTGTGAAAAATGCTCAGTGGAATATTGCCAAATTCTTCAATAGCAAGCGCGCTTGGAATCATTTCTAATCTTGCTATTCTTTCACCAGAAGAAACCGAAGTGGAGAGTGTTGCGAACAGGATCCCCCAAATTGCATGAAACGTGTTGTATCCGTCTATGGTTACAATATTAACATCAGTTTTGTCAAAGTCAGATTGAGAGAATAAGTCTTCAACTAAAACATTTCGTTTTGGATCTTCCAAGGCTGAAATCTCGAATCTATTGATCTCTTCGTACGTAGCAGAAAATAATAAAGCAGATAACACACGCAAAAGATCTCTCGAACCTTACATTCTAGAAAAGAATGCTCCAAGATCGACTTGAACATGTGATATAAAAATTTTTGGCGTAGTATCAGCGATGACTGCATGTGCAATTGAGGTTATTTGGATTTTCAATTTGTATTCGTCTTTGCCTTTGTTCTTCATAATGATAGATTGCAGAAGAATTTGAAGCGATTTAGGGATATCGCTTATAACATCGAGAATAGCGTCTGACGTAGGATAAGATTTATTATCTTAAAACTATGATCTCATTTCTTCTCGAATTATGTCTTCTGCTACTTCAACAATTCTGTCGCACCTCGTCGTTATTTTGCTTTCGTCTTTCGTGCTAATTGGATATTAAAATAGTATAGCCGGTATTTCGAAAGCAACTAATAGATTGCATGCTGTACTTGGTGGTGATTATGAGGTCTGCACCGTTTTGCTATGTACATTGGTTCTTATTGTTTTATCAGTGGGAATATACTTTTTGTAATCTTTGAGCATATATTTTAAGGAAAATTTGCATTCCTCTTGTTTGTCTCCAGGTTATCACAAATATACTTAATAGCTGCTGTGACATCATCATCTTCGGGCTACCACACTATCACGTTTTGCAAAAATCAAAAAATCCTTTCTACTAAATTATTCGGATGCATACCCTGCATAAAGTACGCATTTCGTCTTAAAACCGAATTCAGCACATTCGATCGTCGAACATTGCTAACAGAGAGATCTTTTTCCACCACCTTTTAATGCCGCGGCAATATTATGTTCATGTATGTAGGATATACGACAATTATTATGCACACGTACACTTCTAACTCATTGAATCAAAGTTGCTTTGTTGTCTCATCTGTCTATGAAAGCTTTAATCCCTCGCTCCTTTAATATTATCGTCTCTCCCTCCAACAATGTTTTTTTCACAAATAAAAACTTATTTAAATTATAATTCAACATATATTGAAAACACTCTTTGAACTTTAGAGCTGTTACTTCTTATCGTTTTTCTACATAAACACGTGTAACACTAATCGAAATCACGTGTATGCAGATAACATGGACTCACATACTTTTATTTCCATAGACTCCACCATGGCTCTTGCCAGATACCTTCATAAAATATATAATATATATAATATATATTATAACTATATAATATCTCTAATTTTTTATTATATACCATATGATAATTTATATATATAATATATATATATATATATATATATTCACAAAATATTTGACATAAAAACTGAAATCTACGAGAGGAATTAATTTATAGCATGCAGATTGGTAAATTTTAAATGCTTGTGAAGCGTATAACTCTTAAAGTTTTTATTCTACGAAAATTGTGTATAGAATCTTGTTTTTATAAAACGTTGTTTTGAATAATTTATATATCAATATCCTTAGCGGTAGAATTTAAATGTAACGTGGCATTTGCGATAAAACAAATTTCTGCTGCTAGTATCCAATATGGCGCCGAACACAGACCCCGTTCGTAGTGGAAAGTTAATGTGCTTATAACGGAGGACAATTAAAAAATTTTGTAAATTTCTGGTAGTTATAATATCAATCTAAAAGAGCTGACGCCTGACCTATACAGAACTTGTAAGAGAACTGATCTAACAGCACATTTCCCTTATCCTTGCATTCTTAATCTCATCACTCAAATATCTTGCAAGCCTTTCATTTTCAAAATCTCAAATCTTTTCCTCAGCTTAGTATTTAATGACAATGTTTCACAACAGTACATAAAAGCAGCAACAAAAATTGATTCAAATAAATTTGATTCCCCTTTCCTAGTCAAATTTCCCTTTTTCCATATTTCTCTAAGATTACGTAGCATTTTCTCTTCTTCCCAACCCATTGATTAATCTTTTTTTTTCATCCCTCTAAAAGCCCCAATATCCATCCCTTAAGACTGTTGTTTCCGCAAAACTCACCTCCCTCCCATATGCTTTCCAACCCAGCACGTACTTCGCCATTTTCCGTGTTTTATATATATATATATATATAATATATAAATCTGGATATATATATATATATATATAGTGGTGCGTTTGCACGCTTAGAGTAGTTAAACATACTATCTATGATAATATTAAAATACAATCGCTGCAGGATAACCATAAGATTGAATTAAATCTAAGATATTAAAACAAAATATCTGATCAAAGTCATAATAGTCTATAATCATAAAATAAATATAAATAATAAAGCAATATTCTCAGCCATAGAATACCCCCCAAAAATTAACAAATTCCCCGGCAAACTACCCAAAACAAGAAAACAAGGCACTCTTTAATATAACAGGATGCAGAAATTCAACTCATCATAAATCACAAGAGGTCAAAAATCCATATATTACTTTGTACCTATATAGCTCATAAAAAGCCACAATCCCAGCATTAATTATATTTAAATGTGGATTTGTATTAAATTAGTTTTTTGCTAACCCTTCGCCCTCCTACTTGTCCTAATCCTCAAAATTGTCCTAAAAAAATAATAATAATAACAAGAAGAAAAACAAAGATAAGAAAAAACAAAAAACAAATACATACAAAAAGAACAAAACAAAAAAAAAACAAAAAAAAAAAACAAAAACAAATACAAACAAAATGAACAAACACAAAAAAAACAAAAAAAACAAAAAAACAAATACATTCAAAATGAACAAACACATTTTTGAAAAAAACAAAAAAACCAAAAAAAAATACAACATACATTCAAAATGAACAACAACACATTTTTGTGTCGATGGATTAAAATCGCTAAATCAGATTTTTCTCCTTTAAAATTATACATATACGCACATTAGTATATATATAATAATAAATTATATATATTTATATACTATTATATATAATAAATATTATAATATTAAATAATATATATATTAAATAATATTTAATATATATATTATAATAATCTAAAAACAATATAATAATATAATGATTATACTATATTGAAATGCAATTTTAAATAACTGGGCTTCCGATTTTTTCTAAATTCAAAAAAAATCATTCACAAAAGTAAGTTAAGATAGAGTTTTAAGGAAATCTATTAGCAACTTCTGTAATTATCCAGAAGCTTACACTAAAAATTTTCTTAAAAAACTAAAACTTACCTTAACCTTCTGAAACTAGAAATTTTTTTGAACTTAGAAAATTTTCATCGATATTTAGGTGATTGAAACTGCTATAATCATATATAAATATTTGATCATGTAGCATATACAGTCCTATATTAATATATATAGTATATAATTTTAGTATATATATATATATATATATATATGATATATATATTATGGTATATATTATTATTGGCTCCTGCATTGTAATACAATCAACTAGATATATACTGCATATACAATAAAATTATTACACAATATAATATTTAAAATCTGAACTTGGGGAATATAAATTTAGAGACTATAGCCCAATAAAGTCTCTAAGTCTCTATTCAAAAGACCAAGATTTCTTTGAACATCCGAAACCAATGAAGTCATCGATTGCAACTTGCACAATGAATGTAAACTTTGTTGAAAAACTTGTAAGATTGAACATTATGTACAAGTAACTATTTCCAACGCTACCTATATATTAATTCATAATGTCTATTTACAATTTGAAGACCTAAGTTGTCTAAAGTAAATGTATTCATCAACTTGTTATAGAGTGGAGAGGTTGACCACTGTTTATTGGTAACTATGTGCTTATTAAAGACTTTAGGTTTGCTTATTTAATATTATTGCTCTAACAGCTCTATGTAGCCATAGACCATTATTTGGAATTTCTCACGGCCTGATGTGACCACCAACATATTATCAGCAAATCTTAAATCATTCAGAACTTCAGGTACCCTCCATTTACGATTCAAATCTTAAACTCATATCTTTCCTCATAATTTAGTGTGACCTAATACCCTATTCAGACAGACGGTTGAAATCTCTACAATTTATACCCAAACCCAAAATTCTAGCAGTGAGAAAGAAAATGGAAAAAATCCATTGAGATAACTAGAAGTTTATTCCTAGATTTTCAACTATTTCTCGGAAATATTATCTCAGCGGGAAATATTCTTCCTGTGACAGGGACTAAAATATCTGAATTACTGTTGAAGTTAATTACTTTTAATCTATATTTCTCAAATAAATCCTTTAATTATTACAAAAACCTTCCGATAAATAATTCTTATGACTTTCACAATTAAATTAATTTACTATAACCTTTTCAACATAACTTAACCGTATGAAACTATGAACGCAATGCAGTGCCCGGTTTGTCAAGAATATTATCCTGGAACATTGAAAAGAGACGAAAATTTGCACAAAAAAAAACACTAATATAAATTAAGGCATTGTTACATAGTTATTGGTCATGGATGATTTAATTTGAGAGTCACCAAGACCCTGAGTTTTCGAGTCTCAAATTCAGTGTTTTAGTATATATATATATATATATATATATATATATTATATATAATAATATAATATATATAGTATATATATATATATATATGGGGGGATCAGAAGAATAATATTATTCTTTAGAACAGTTGTAGGAGGTGGAATAAAAGACTCGAGAGTACCATGAGATGAGGTGTCGTCACCCTATCCAAAACTTCCATAAAAAATATAGCCGGAAAGACTACTCCAAAAAAAATACAGTTCCAAGAAAAAACCGTAAATAAGAGCAAAAGGAAACACATGATAAATTAAATGTTCTTTCTACAATTAATGAGTTTACTAAATATCTAAATAATCGAGAAATTTTTAATTAGCTATAAATGTTCCACTGATTATAACAATATCTTTTTGATGAAAAAAGCAAGTTAAATAAAAATAAAAATTTTCAACCTTCTAGAGTTATTTCAATTTTCACTACAGGAGTAAAAATTAGAATTTGTTCTCCATTCATATGCCAATGTTAATAAATATTTCAAAGATAATAACAAATAAAATATATTTCACTACAATTTTTTTTCAAAACTTCCTTTATTTTTAAAACAATAAAATAGTTACAAATTAAATCATTTAAATGTTTTTCACGATCAAAGATAGTATAATAGTTATATTATAATTCATATTTGTTATTATATTATTATCATTATTATTATTTAAAATAATTTAACTGTTACCTTTTCCAGGCGATGGAAAAATCCTATGTGAGAAACACCTTTGTCTATCTCACTAATCTTTTACCTGTTTTAATGTTATTTTTATTTTATTAGGATGGAAAAAGAAAAACAAAACATAAAATTCAAGGATAGTATTCATATAATTAGTAGCTAAAAAATATAATTAGTCAAACTAATATGCTATATCATGTTTCACTTGCTTTAATAAAAACTTCTATCTTTATTTTAAATTTGGACAACATCATTTTAAATCAATTCATTAAATGTCAAATACAAATACCTTACAACAACGATTTGTACTTGTGATCCAACTCTTTTTAAAAGATCGTATCCCAAACCCTCTCTCTAACCCCTACTCTAATCTCTCTCTAACCCCTAAAGTTTCTCCCTCTCCTTACCCATCATTCTCTCGGTCTTTCCATCCCTTTCCCTGAAAAGTCTTAAAATAGATTTCTTGGAATAAATCTAGATTTAAATTCAGATTGATTCCTAGATTAGGAATAGATTTAGGATGAGAGATTCCCCAGATTGAGAACTTCTGATTCACCAGACGCTATTTCAACACCAGCGCCGACTTTCGATCTAAAAGCTCAACCAAAGTGCCGATTCAGCCATAAAAAAGACATGTAAGAGAAAGTTAGTTAAACACAAAATTTGCAGAGCAGTCAATGTTTGAGCATAGTGAATTTTGAAATTTATAATTTCAAACTCAAGTCAAATCCATGTTTTATTTCAAATCAATAAGAATTATTGATTTATTTATGAGAAAATCTAAATTTCTACAATAAGGACTCTGCTCAGAAAATTAAAATTCCATAAGGATTTTTAATTCTAATAATACTATAAACATATAATTCAAAAATAACATGCAGAAAGGATATTAGTCCAAGTTAGCAACATTAGCATATTATTTCCACTTCTGCAGAAGTAGAATGTCTACAGGAATAGGTCGCTGCATCGAAGTTTGTCTAAATTTGATGGATGTTGTACCCAAGGGTTCAATTTCAAACTCTTGATTCTGTGCGAATGTTTGACTGGTTACCTCTATTGGAAGGGTTGACATGGGTATATTATTCCAGATAACAACACTCCTTCATTAATTCTTTTCAAACATTTCTACACAATGCTTTTCTATAAGACCAAGTCAAATAAAATAATCACTATGAATGAATGAAAAAAATGACATAGTTTTCCTCCACCGATATATGGGCATTAACTTAACTTGAGCAAAGATAAGAGAGTTAATGGGTGCGAGTGTATTATAATACTCATAATAATGTCATACGTTCTCTAGTATTCCCCTGAACTTCTTTTCATATGGAAACTTTGAAATGATTGCACTGCAGAGGATATTTGCAAAAGCAACTATGAGTTAAAATTAAACAAAACTTTATCGGATTGAGCAATTAATGACAGGTTAATAAATATTTTTTCTCTAAATGAATGGGTGATTTGTTAAATTGGATAATTACAGGCGACGACTCACAACCATGAAGGAATAGTGAAAAATAAAATTATTTATAATGCTGTACGGAATGAGTCTTTCGCGAGAAACTAGAAATGCTCTAATTGTTTCCTGCAAAGAGCAATTAATAGGAAATGTCCTAGGACTGTGAAAGTCTTTAGATTTAAAATACGTTATAGGACATACGAGAAAGAAATTAGTAGTATAAGCTTAAGCAAAACGATAGCAAGCAGCGTTTTGTCATACCAATGGATGTAAAAAAGTTTGATTGAGGCGCAAAACTGCTCGTTTTCCCTATTTACCCAATATCATGAACTGAATTTCGTACAATAACGTATATTTCCGCTGAACCATAATTTAACGAAAAGGAATTATTAGTGTATCTATACATTATCGAAACAGACTTCATTAAATGAATGAAATGTTGGAATGGAATTAACTTATATGACAATAAATTTCTCATTTGAAATGAATGAAATTAGAATAATTTAATTCAAATGATTAGGGGTTGATTTTATAGTCCATGAGTATGTCAAAAAATGAATATACGGTTGTCGCTTCTAATCGGATCATGATCAGATGTAATTTAGTAGCTGTGTCATTCTAGTATATATGCGGTAACAACAGAATATGGGTGAACTGAAAGTTGATCATAGTTTATCTTTGTTTTTATACGAAGTTGGAAATGAAGTGATAACTAATTGAGTATCATTGTTTGAATACTTGTTAACTGAATTCAACTAGCAAAAACGCAAATGCTGGATGTTAACATTCTCATTTTAGTCTATGAAATCGATTATTACTTTGATTCAATTAAATGAGGTCGCCGTTTTATTTAAAGTTAAAATTAAGAATAATAATTAAATGTATTTAATATTCTTTTTAAAACTTACTCTTGATTTATACTAAGTTACGTAATTTATAAAATTCAGAAAATTGAATCAAGTTTATATATGTAATTCTTAATCAATTTTAATTAATGCATAATCAAAGAATTAAAATAAAAATGATAATTTTCATAAAATGAAATCAAGTTTATTGTATCTTGGATAATAAAACTAAC
>JABUQX010010670.1:0-15000 GCA_015478945.1 Trachelipus rathkii
TCTAAAAGTGTCTGACATGACCTACCTTCTGAAACCGTTTGCTCCGGGGAGTTCAGAAATACCTTGGTACTCTTCTAAACTATTTCTCTATATGACCTTGCATTAACTTTTCCAGACCTTTACACCAGAGATGCTTAGCTAACTGCCTATAAATTTCCCAGAATCTCCTTACTACCTCTTCGTTTAAATTAGCACAACAGCTATGCCATTATTCCAGTACCTGGACCGTTTACCAAGATGTTATAATGCGCTTTAAAGAATGCAATACAGTGGCCGTCTTGCAAGGCTGCGTACTACCCTCTTTCAGAATTCTACCATGTTAGCTATACCATCAGGGCCTGCAGCATTAATGGGTCAATGATGATCTATATAATGGTTTTATATCTTTACTATCAAATTCAACATTCTGGAACGTCTATTTGTTACATGCAAACAAGAACTATTCGTCTTCCACCTATATCTACTTTCGCTCAGCTAAATACTGAAACAAAATTACAGCATGTGAAAATGCTTGACCAATCCTCTATCCTGAACTCACTAAATTTTCATCAATGTTAAGGACCAATGTCCTATTCTTACTTTTTAAATTTATAAAATGCAAAAAACTTCTTCAGATTCTTATTACAGTCCTTGCTAAATTAATTTCTGCCTCCTCTCTTTGCCCTTCTTATTGATTGGTTAAGTTTCATTTCTATTTTCCTATAATTTTCTAAATTCATTTCTCGGCAACCATTTGTTCCAATAGGATAAGGTTACCAGACGTCCCGTTTTTCTCGAGGTTTTTCTCCTTTGCCACCCTACATGCGCGTTCTACTTTAAAACTCAGCTACGTATCATTCATTAAAATTTGCTTAAATGTCTTCCCACATGATGAAAACAGTTTTGTCTTAAACTCTTTCTATCCCACGTTAGCTTGTACCTACGCGCACGTGCGTCTCCGAAATTTATTCAAAATCAGCCATTTCCGCAAAATCTAACGACTCTTCTTCTTATTAACATTGACAATTTGGGCCCAGATACTCTAAATTCATATTTAAATATATATAATATTCATGGTCAGCTAGTACCTAAATTCTTTCAACTCTAACTCTTCACCACCCATACTTTCATGTAGTTGATACTGAAGCCTTTATAGTTCGCATCGTCATTCTTGTCGCGCGGTTCTTGGACCTCCTGGTGTCAAACAAGTTTATCTAGATATCACAATTTATGACATTGCAGAGACTACTCCATGGTCCATATTAGATCAAGGAAATCCCAATGAATGCGACGAGGAAATTAACATCAGCCCATTATGACTATACTCTATTCCTCTTTACTGTGGCATGCCTGTCTCTATTCTTTCTCAATTTCCGCGTCTAAATTCTTGAGCTCTGGCCAGCATGGGTCTATTAAATGCACTTATATTGAGTATATAGATATCTACCCACACCGAATTCAATATCATATCATTTACTACACGTCATCATCTAAATTATCAGAAGTGAATTTGCTTTTAACTAAAGCGCCACACATCACCCTTCTTCCTCCTATGCTGGCTACTAAAATAAAGTGAAAACCGGTTCTATTCATATTCTCTGAAGGAGGTCTCCATATAATTTTCATTAAACCAGCCTCAGTTATGCAAATAGTATGCTCAAGTCGAGCATCTAACTAATCACCTCATCTTTTTATTTCTAATGGCGATGACATATTGGTGTAAAACATTTGATTACTCGAAATGCTGTTTATTCTTTGATATATCACTTCATTGTGAACCCTGTAACACAGCACCTAGCATTACTTTATCTCCCCACCTGTTACAGTTGTACCATTGCTATAATTGTATCTAGTTTAGCCCACCACCCCCAATCTAATTGCTCATTTGCTAAACAAGTCTCCAAACTTGTACTGAAAAAGCCCACACACCTTTACGACTCACGTGGACTTCCACTCTTCGCTGCAAAAAAGATCTTATCCAGAATTCTCTCCACAAATCCAACATATCTAATATTTTTCTAAAGAAACCAGTAGTTCTCCTAACCCTTTCATTTAACACCTAAAGCCCTACCCTCCCCCATTCCTGACCTCGCACCTAACCCTTAGACAAATTCCCAGGAATCGCACCTTCGTCAACGCTGCATCTTCTGAATCAACTTTCTATAAATCTTCTTCATAATTCTTCTGACCTTCTATGTCCTATATCATTCGTACCCACATGCACAACACATCTGAATCAACATTTTGTAGAATCAATCTCTCTATCCCACTCCTATCCCACGATCATCACGTCACTCTGGCACCTGCCGCATACATCTACTGATCGTGTCATAGCTGTCGTCCAATTAGAACATGTGTTTCAGTCTTCCCTTTTAGAACTCAACGATTAACCAGTTCGAGCACTCTCTGATTCCCTCCCATCTGGAGCACGCTCGAAGCCTCGCTTACTGCACAGGTCACAGGCTGCACTGGACTTCTTGCGAGATCCTCATCTGAAATTAATTAGCAATTGGACATTCACCTATACCAAGTTCATATTTTCACTTTGCTAATCTTTATGCATCGTACTTTTGAATTAATCTTGTCACACTATGGATGTCTCCGAAATGAATCTACACAGAAGTGAGAATTCAGTTTATTAGGGTATTTTATTCTATATCGCAAGAAAAGGAAATTTTTGAAACAAGTGAATAAGAGACCCCAAAACAGCACTAATAAAACCCCCAAATAAATTAAACTACCCACCTTGCGCATTTTTTTTTTTTTCAACCCTATACACCCACACCGCTGGACAGCCGTTGATACAGCACAGTTCTCTTTACCACCAAACTCGAAACACTCCAGACCCATGCCGACCATGCCTCTTCAACCCCATCCATCCACACTACTCAACCCTCCTGTCACAGCTCCCTATATTACTACAAATTAATTGTGAACAACATATCATACACCAAACAAACAAATCCACATGACACTAACAAAAAGCTACCTAAGGCGCAGATCACCAAACACTATTTCTAAACAAGGACACCCACCAGAAATCCGAGGCACCCTAATT
This sequence comes from Trachelipus rathkii, assembly GCA_015478945.1. Lineage (NCBI taxonomy): Eukaryota > Metazoa > Arthropoda > Malacostraca > Isopoda > Trachelipodidae > Trachelipus > Trachelipus rathkii. Next base: position 3,038 of record JABUQX010010670.1, read on the forward strand.
CAACTCCATACCGAAAGAAACCCAGTCAGCTCATCCGTTGGCCAAGTCATGATGGCGGCCACCACCCTGAACGCTTTACAATGTTAAAAACAGATTCAACCTCAAACAACAAACACACCAAATTCAAAACTGTAACCAGTTCCTGCAAGACCATGTTATTTAATTTTCTTTCCCTGTCTACTCTAAGCTCAACCGATTAGGAACTCTGGGACATTTCAAGTTCTGAAGAGGCTCTCCTGGAAGTGGGCACTAGTGCGTCGGCTTTGGGATTTGGTATGCCTCCGCCCATGATGGGCTGTGGTTGGGCTTATGTAGAAGGTAGAAGACTATATATAACTCTATATATCTATCCGACAGTAGCCACCTCACCAACTAACGGCTACACCGCTAGGTGTGTCGTCGAGATTAACGGCGCTTTTTAACTAACTGTGTTGGCGGCGGCAACGGAAACACGCCACGAACAACAGTCCGCCACATCGCCAAACTCTTTGCACCCTATACCTGTATAAAAATTTCATTAAAGAAAACCTTGAAAGATCGTCAAAAAGTAATCGCTGTCATAGCAAATGCCATCGATGTCATTAAGCATCATACTATCAGAAGAAAGATCGCACTCCTATAGACAGACTTTGTTGTCCTTCTGAATAGGCAACCATTGAAAACCCTTCCTGCTTAATCCAACCGTCAAGATTCTACACCAACTAACATTTCACTATCACCGTCTGTCCAAACGCGTAAGGGGTATTCTTGTAGATTCAGATGCATGAATATTCGCCAACGCATCCATTGTGTGGTCGGAACGAAGATGTGCATAGTCAAATAAAATTATTGTCTAACATTTATATCTTCTATTCTTTCTTCAATGGCGTAAAATCACCGCCTCATTTGGACTGCTAGTACCTAAATTTATCTTTAAAGCCTGGAAACACTTGTATAAATTGCTCCTTCTCTTATCACCGATGATCATTATAATTAGTGGTATGACGCACACACCACTACTATACTTAGTAATAAGGTACGTATCTTGCTTGCACGCGCACTTGCTGATCTCAAAAAGCAAATTAATCGCTTTCGCTACCAGCGTCTTTCACTTACGGCAGGTCCCGGGTTCAATTAACGCGTTATTGCGCTGGTACTACTGTGAGTAATCTAGACATTATATATATTCATACTATACATAATTATATACTCATAATCTACTACTAGTACAAGTTATATATATATATATATAGCTATATATAATTATGTGTTGTATGTTTGGTGATGTCGTTGTTATTTTACTATTATCATGTAGATGATCAGTAATTTAATTTGCACATATCGATATAGTACCGATTTAATGCTATCGGTACCTTGCATCACTGTTTGAATATTACGGATACTATACATATATATATATAAGCCTCATATAGACAAGAATAGTAAATAGTAACTCAATCTACCTAATATATATATATATAGTATATATATACATCTATAATATATATACATATACTTTGATAATAAAAAATAGATTTTTTTTTCTTTTTTTTACAGTTGTCACGCATGCCACTCCACGGCAGAGGCCCTATTCAAGGCGGGCTCTACCACGCCGCTCAGAATCGCAAAACTACTAACGCATTATCGATCAGAATGGCGCACGACGCAGGCCTTACAATTGTGCGGGAGATTAACATTCACAGGAAACACAGAAGGATGTGACAGTGAATTCCGACAGAACGACGGGGCTGGCACGGAACAGAATGGAAGCACCCCGCAGCCGAAACTACGAGTCTGGAGTCTTATCCCTATCAATCAAGCACCACACACTCATGGTGCAGTCATTTACAGCACCTCCTCGGCTACCTGAGGGCGATCGTATAGCGTCCGTGGTACGACGGCGTGAGTAAGTTCCCCGTTCTGAGCCGCACCTGCCGACTACTCCGTCGATCTTACCTTATTAGAAAAGACACAAGAGCATCTCATCAAGCACTCGCTCGCAAACAGATTAGAGCGTCCACGCGTGAACTGGAACGTATCGCGGACAATTTATAACGCCTTTGCCTTGGACTCGACCCTATCCTACACAGTCCGGATGCTGAAACCAAGAAGCCCCCCACATCATGAGAGCAGGAGTACACGTCCATATCAATCGCGGCGCGATGAGGCCCTGTGTATAGCTGGAGCAACTCGTAGAAGAGGAAAAAAACAAGTCTCGCAGTCTAAACAGAACTCCCAGCGTCCTTGAGGCCGCCTTAGCAGCAAACCATTGTGTACTGTGAGGTTTTCCAAGACATTCTTTTGTTTATGTTAAGGCCAAGGATGTTGTATATTCAGACAGGAGAGCAGAGAGAACGCTCGATAAGAGATAGGGAAAGTTGGAAGGCTGTCTTCATGAGAGGGCATGATATGTGTAGATAGTTGAGTTTTTTTAAGAAGTTGATATTCACAAGCGTCTCAGACCGCAACCCCACGCCGGAACAATTCTATCCAGGATCAGAGCGAGCAGAATAGAATCGGGAAACATGTAACACGAGAGCTAATCTAGAAGAAAGAAGCGCAGCAGCATTGAAACGAGTTGAAAGAAGCATTGGTATTTATTACCATACTGAGTAATAGAGTTAGCATGTCAGGTGACGAAGATCATTAATGAAAGTAGGATAAAAGTAGGAGATAAGACAGAACCCTGAGGAACACCACTTTTAACAGAAAAGGAAGAATAGAAGTCCGCGCCCCATCCAACCAACAGCCATATTGACGCCGATGAAAAGAAACACCTACGACATAAGCTAAGCAAATAGAAGGCAGAAACCACAAGGGAGGGGAGCTTGACGGAGAGCAGTGACGCGTATGGCCTTACCCGGTCAAATGCTTTGGATACGTCAAGAGGGCCACCACGCAAGTCTCCCCGTACTTCCTAAGGGCGGAATTTCAAATCCTAAGCATAAAGAAGTATGATCGCCAGTAGACCTCGAGCGGCCGAAGCCCGTACTGGCGTCGATCGAAACGAAACGTGAAGACGATTCCCAGCCCATAGATCTTAATGACAACTGAGGCATGACAAGAGGAGCCTTCAAAGATCTTACGACTTCAGATACTAAGTAAGAGTCTTATTTGTGTTAGCGCCGATAGTTAGATCATATGCATGCAGCATGCCGCTTCCTTAGTCATTCGCGCAAGCTCTCAAGGTCGGACATCATTCGAATGCGTCGTCGCTTCCAAACGAGGAACAGTGTTAGTATTCGCAGATCATAAGAGAATGATAGTCTGAACGCAGGGCCGCCGACTCTAGCTCACGCTGATCAACATCATACTACCTCTCAACACTCCGGCCGCAGGCTGACAATGCCGAGCTCCGGTTCGTCATCTCTCCACCCCAGCCTTCCCCTAACGTCTCGCTAGATTTCAGCTAGCCAGGCGCACGTCGCTGCCCTGACTTCTGAACTGTATATTCAACCAGGCCAAAGGCACTTTGAGCTGGGGACCACGCCGAATTGAGTTAAAGCAGGCACGGTGAGCGAGACACAACGTTAGAATGACCGCAACCTCGCCGCCTCCTCCCCCTGGCGTTGCCATGTTATAGAGCGATCCAGATAAGACCTGGCCGACAGAGAGTTGCGCTTTTCCCACGGGAGACCCTATTATACACACACAACCACCTCAGCAGCGTCAAGTACACGAGTGAGGAACGTACAGCAATTTCACAGAAGTCTGTTACGACGATGCCTTGAATTTGGCAAGAGACGTGCCATGCAAAACGTTCGGCCTCTCAGATGAGAGAACAAGTAAGCGATCTAGCGCCACCTTTCCGTTTACACAACTGAGTCAAGCCCTTCTGCCTCGTGCGCAAGAGATATGCCTCCAAATTTCTGAGCGAAATGCGGGAAATGCAAGACAGTGATTAGTGAGGGAACGAGAATTTTCACGGCTTCCCGATACGCACTGTCTTCCTTCTCTAGACGCTGAATGGGCCAGAGAACAAGCACGATGCGAACCCACTCCTTGGATATGGAGCGAGTAAAGATTTCAGTCGAAGCACACGACATGAACCTGCTCTCGCACTCTTCCCCACCGATCAACGTTATACAGTTCCCGTACCTTAAGATTGCGCCAGATAGGTACGAAACGTCACAAGACAAACACAGTCTACTTGCCCAATGTTTATACCGTCTATGCCTCTACATAGCACCGTCAATGCCCCAGGCATCAGCGCCCCTCGATCATATTCAGTGCCCACGCACGAAAAAGACTGAGTAGCTATGCGGCAGGCATGGCAGCTGGTTGAGAGGAAGAAGAGTACATAATAATAACTTAAGCAGAACTTAAGTGTAGTCGACGTCATGACTTTCACCCAATACGGGAGTAGCGTGTAAAGTGGTTGTGGTACCAGTTATAGACGAGAAGATCACTGAGTTGTGTGAAACATAGGGCAGGGTGTTCAAGACTTGTTAGGACGATCCGGGAAGACGTGTGTGTTCTTTAAATTAGTTTGCTCCAGCATCCCAAGTTGAGACATGCTGGAACGAATATCGTCCTCCGGGACCTTGCCCCACCTAAACATATCGGGTACTGAGGGAGGACCCGAACCAGCTTCAGTGTCCTTTAGGTGACATTCTCGACTAAATCGCCTAAATAGAGGACACTCAGTATGTGGCATAGAGATATACAGTCTTCGTTGAGAAGTAGAAGGTAATTCAAAAAAGGGCGTGCAATCTGGGTTCTGTCTAGCGAGAACTGTTGAGCAGCAAGCACAAGATTATAGCCTGTAAGCGGCGTAGAAGGAAGAAAGATTTCTAAGCGCACAATAACATCGGAAGCTTTAGGAGATTCCAAGAATGCAACCAGAGTGTTCACGGACGTTGTTTATGTGTTTACATAAGCACAGTACTGCCACCCTTTCAGAACGGAAAATTATGAAATAGGGGGTATAGATTGATCTATAATTAAACCGAGCTTATGAGGGGAAAATTCTTAGCCATCTGGATCCTCAGGACCAAGAAGCAAGATCTAAGGGTCTAGAATTAGAAGAGCTGGTGATTCCATCGTACATTACAACAGTTCAGGATTCGCAAGCCAACGATCGTTGGTGAAGTCCTAACTGAAAAGGCGCGGCGCCCTGCGGCCAACATCACGCCCTCCTATCACGGCACACACAGTCACAACTCGAACAAAAAATAAGAGCACGCGAACAAGACAGAAGTGCCAAGAAACAGATTCAAACCCCACATCCAAGAGAGAACGCACCGAAAATCGTTATTCGTCAAGCGACAACTCTATAATCTTAAGAATCCTTGAAATTCGTACAAAATACCGTCCAAACAAACCCTTAATTTACAGCCTACAAATCTAAAATCATGAATAATCCAAGATACAGTCAAAACCGATGCTCGGCACCACCTCTGCATCCATGCTCTCAAAGAATACTTTCAATACAAACAAGAAAAAAATAAACTCATCCAATACATTGCAATCAACTAAAGAAAGTGGAAGCCTAGAAAGACTGCTATAACATCAACTAATACTAACGTAATTCAAACGTAAACGCCAAAAAACTAACAACGTTAAAAAGAAGCTTCGCAGGGAAAAAATCAGGTATACTAGACTACTACTATACTAACCGGATATAGTAGTAACTGATATACTGATATATATAATATATACCTAATATAATATTAAATATGTAATATAAACATATATTCATACTATATATACTATATATATATATTAGGGATGCGGCGAATCGCAGAAGCCGGATATCCGGCCATCCGACAAAGTTTTTGACTATCCGGTATCGGCCGGATAACCGGATAATTCCGCCGGATAACCGGATAAATACTTCCCTAGTAGGTTCTTCTTCGTTCTGCAAATTTCCAAAAAATTTGAAAAATTCAATATATCAAATATTATACCTATCCTACTAATATACTTTTCTGGTAGATCTCCGGATGTAGGAATACTATATATATATATATACCTATAATCAGCTATCCTATATATATAGTATATCACTAATACAGTACTAGTATTATAAGCTTAGACTTTTGATGTTTGGGTACAATGGTCTTATCCTTACATTTCCTATTCCAGCATTATTTGACATCGTACCAATACCCAAGCTGCGTTTCCAGAAGTCCGATTGCAGCCCCGGTGCATAAAATGACTCAGGAAAAGCTGCTCGAATTTACAAAAGAAATTCACGATTAACCATCAGAAACAAGGAAATTTGGAGTACCCTGGAAACGGGCGCCGGCCGCCGTCGGATCCAACGGGAACAATTGTAACCAATAACTCTTGTATACCTTATATGTAGATCTACATTTATGATGACACGACCAATCATTTAGTATCACTTATCATAAAAGTTAACAAAACCATTAATAAACTTGGCGCAAGCCAATTCAACAGAATTCTTGTAAAGAAAAATTTGTTTAGTAAACACAAGTTCCTTCCTGCAGGTCCGCCCCGTTTATTAATCTCCCGAATCCAGAGGAAATTAGACAACGAGGCGCCTGACCTCGTTGACAGATTACGTGACGTAGAAGTGCGCAACAACTGGCTCTGGGGAAGACGCATGCATTAAGCCGCTTTGTGTCGGCCCGCCCGGTTGCCAGTCGGCTCTCTCGGAAAAGTCAGACCATAATTCTTCTAGAAAATTTCGTGCGTGAGCGCCTTTCAATACCAATCTATACGTACAAAAATATGGGCTAATAATTAAGACCATATTATACCGAGACTTATTATGTATAAAATATTCAAAATACTATGATTACAAAAATTTTCCTGATATTTCATAAATGGCAACTTAAGCACCAAAGACACTGTTAATGCTAATTGCGTTCACACCACAATTTTATTCTCAGTTTAAGGACTGTAACTTACTTAAATCGTAACTCATCCACTGCTCCTATTAGTTAAACCTGTTAAGCATGTATCTTATTTGACCACTACTATCATACGCAACCATTCCATCAGAAACCAGAATAACACAAAAACTGGCAATTCGTATCTTCAAACGTTACCACGCTTGTTCAGTGAATAAAAATATCAAAAATCCATAGCCAGTTCAGGGACACAAACTTGAATTTAAGAATGCCAATGTTGGAAATTAGAAACTGATACGTACTGCTATTAAGAAAAGTGGGCTACGATAACCATGGTTCCTATTGAATCTATAACTTACTATAAAGACTAAATCACGAATGTCACACATATTATCGAATGACAATCGTACTCGAGATTAATCAGTAACCACTCAATTCATTTAATCTAATTATGATAAACTGCTACATCACACCAATAAAATGAAATCCCTCAGTTTTAAAACGAATGATCCGGGTTCAGCAAAAAAAAAGTAAAAATAATAAAGTACCAAAAAAAAAAACAAAAAAAAAAAAAAACGATTTCTTCTTCGCAGCTGTTTGCGTCAGACGATATACAAACGGAATGGCTAACGTGTCAAAAATTAGCGTGACTCATCCAAATTTGGAACATTTAGCTGAACTCAACAATTTTTTTGGTAGTCCTGCTAATTGCGACTGATACATAGGCATCTCCGCTACTGCTGCAGTATCTCCACACACCCTTTTTCCAAACCTAATCGCCAATCCAATTCCTCACACTTATTTATGGCTATTCCGGAATCGGACTCTCAAATTTGCGGAAACACCACCTCTGACCATATAATATAGACCATTATATAGTGATATACGTACTTAATACTACTAGTATATACGGTTAATAATAATATTATCTATTCGATCATACCTATATATATACCACATATCTACATCATAAGTTATATATCCGAATAAGTAATATCTTCGTATAGGTCAGCTCCAGACAAGCGTCCCCTGCTATCTAAAAAAAAAAACATGATAGCTACGCTAAAACTGAATAATATTTTCGAACGTACACCGATTAATTATGCAGTGAAACTACAGGAGAGGACGATACTTATGAATGTGCCACAATAAATACTTATAATAAAATAAGTTTCAATGTTACGGATAACTAGAGACATTACAATTTAATCATTTAATAACATAGCTCACATGCAGTTTTATGTTATATAGACCAATATTTAACAATTTCAATATACTTATAAATTATATAAAACAGGAAGTAATTTCGATAGTATCTGAAATGAAGCTACTAATTGAAGCACATTGTTGTGTCCTTTGAGCCCCAAAATATAATACCTGTTTTTCTGACATTTCATAGTTGTTACTGACAAAATGATATATTTCAAACAACAACAATAATAATGCATCTTCCTTTCTGATAGTAATTTTAATTGTATTAAAAGTACAATACCACATAATGATGCTAATGGCAATATACATACTAATAGTAACAATAATAATAATAACGATAACAATAATATTAGTAATATTAATCATGCATTGTGGATATCACTATCAAAATGATAACTATAAGTTGTGTCATAACACACAGTGATTATGCTACATTATGGTGAGGATAACTACAACATTCACCAAATTTGCGATAATAATAATATAATATCATAATATAATAATATAATAATATAATAATATAAAAATATAATAAAATAAAAGTATAAAAATATAAAAATAAAAAAATAAAAAAATATAATATTATAAAAATATAAAAATATAATAATATAATAATATAAAAATTTAATAATTTAATAATATAATATAATAATATAATAATATAATAATATAATAATATAATAATATAATAATATAATAATATAATAATATAATAATATAATAATATAATAATATAATAATATAATAATATAATAATATAATAATTTAATAATAATGGTAATATGATAATATGATAATATGATAATATAATAATATATAAATATATAAATATATAAATACATAAATATTTAAATACATAAATATAAAAATATATAAATATATAAATATATAAATACATAAATATATATAATAATATATAATATAATAATATAATAATATAATAATATAATAATAATAATAATAATAATAATAATAATAATAATAATAATAATAATAATAATAATAATAATAATAATAATAATAATAATAATAATAATAATATTAGTTACAATACTAATAATATAATATAAATAATCAATAATAATAATAACAATATTATAAAAACAATAATAATAATAATAATAATAATAATAATAAATAATAAATAATAAATAATAAATAATAAATAATAATAATAATAATAATAATAATAATATTAATAATAATAATAATAATAATAATAATAATAATAATAATAATAATAATAATAATAATAATAATAATAATAATAATAATAATAATAATAATAATAATAATAATAATAATAATAATAATAATAATAATAATAATAATAATAATAATAATTATAATTATAATTATAATTATAATTATAATTATGATTATGATTATGATTATGATTATAATTATGATAATTATAATTAACTGAATTATAATTATAATTATAATTATTAATGTTATTATAAGAATAACTCAATAATAATAATAATAATAATAATAATAATAATAATAATAATAATAATAATAATAATAATAATAATAATATTCTTATACAAGGGGGTATGGTTGTGGCCCACCTTGGCCAGGAACCCTACATTGACGAGATGCCATAATGAGAGTCCGTCGCGGTCCCGTGAAGTTCTAGGGTGGATTTTTCTGACTGCGGCGGGTTCTACACTAAAAATAGTTCATAACCATACTAATACAAATGTATAAAGTGCTATAATAATAATATTTTCATCGCGTCTCCAAATCATCCATCCATTCAAGTTATGATAATAATAATAATAATAATAATAATAATAATAATAATAATAATAATAATAATAATAATAATAATAATAATAATAATAATAATAATAATAATAATAATAATAAATAATAATAATAATAATAATAATAATAATAATATTAAAAATAATAATAATAATAATAATAATAATAATAATAATAATAATAATAATAATAATAATAATAATAATAATAATAATAATAATAATAATAATAATAATAATAATAATAATAATAATAATAATAATAATAATAATAATAATAATAACATTTGTTATTATTTTCAAAATCTTTGTATACTTATAATTGATATTAAATCAATGTTATAAATATTTTATTTTGTTGATTAAAGATTAATTGATTTGGTTGAGATTGATTTGTAGTTTTAAACCAATAAGTTGTAGTTTTAAACCAATTATAATATAAATATATATATATATATATATATATATATATATATATATATATATATATATATATATATATATATATATATATATATATTATATATAATATATATATATATATATGATTGATGTAATTGAAATACAAAACTTACTTGCAAATCTGATATGGATATCCATAATTACCCCACGACTTACAACCATTCACTTTAGGTGACAACATTTATATCCTCGATTGTTAGCAAGGTACGTTAATTGCTAAACCTAGCTCTTGTGTATCATATTGAATCTCGTGTATCTAAATAATTCTATTTTGTGCTGCATGCTTATATTAGTGAAAAACATTACATATAAAATAACCTTTATTATACATTTTATTTATTTTAATTATATAAAGGTACCACTTAAAGAATTTTAATTAACAATTGAAAATTAATAAGTCACTTTCGGAATATTTTAAAAACTGAGCGATTAATACGATTTACTCTAATAACAGGAGAAATCATAATTTCTCGTCATTTTTCTTTACAAATTAATTAAAATCACGAGAGAATGAACGAATTTCAAAGAAAGACCCCAAAATGCTGTTAGTTTTCCTCAGCTTTCGCGATATTTTTACAGTGAATAATTTCATGATCGCTCAAATGTTTACCGTTAGTTAAATTTCTCAGAAAGGCAGGTGGGGCTAGTTACCTCAGGAATCGTATTCACTAGCAAAATTATTATTCACGTTGGCTGTTTGAGAATGCAAATTAAATAGAAATTTGAATTTTTTGTTAATAGAGGCGTTAGAAGAATAATAATTATGCATAATTATCGACATTTTTATTGGCAAATCACAGTATACTGACAATAAAAATTTTTTTGTATTATTTTTATAAAATTATATATATATATATATATATATATATATATATATATATATATATAGCACATAATAATAATATATAATATATATATATATATAATATATATTAAATATAATAATAATAATATAACATAATATAATATGTGTATCATATGTTTATGTTTATTTAGGAATTTGTTCGTAGATATGTTTATATTTATTTAAATTTATATATATATATATATATATATATATATATATATATATATATTTATATTTATATAAATATATATATATATATATATATATATATATATATTTTAAATATATATATATATATAACTACTGAGATATATTTCTTATAATAATATGTATAATAATAATATAACATAATATATATAATAATATATAATATATATATATATATAATAATAATATAATATAATATATATATATATATATATATATATAATATATATAAATTTATATATAATATATATATATAAATATATATATATATATATATATATATATATATATATAGAGGAATTCGGGGTAAGATGGGGACGATAAGGAAATGAGCTTATAAACAAAAAGCAAACATATTTGAAACATTTATTGAATGCGTGGTACAGTAAAAAAAAAATTATTAAACTTTGATTTAACAAATCAAATTCCAGATGAAAATAAACAACAAATATAGAAATTCTCTGATTTTAAAAAAGTATCAAAAATTCATCTTACCCCCAAGTGCGGGGTAAAATGGAACAGCATTCGAGGCAAGATGGGGTTAAATGATTTCTTATGTTATTAGCAATAATCGGAATAATCACACATAAATGTAGCCATTTCTCTTCACTTTTGACGAATTCTCTACAAGATTCATGTGTCCAGCACTGATAAATATTGCAA
>JABUQX010010670.1:20000-22753 GCA_015478945.1 Trachelipus rathkii
ATATATATATATAAATATATTATATACTATTAAAAATATATTATTATATATATACTTATATATATATATATATATATATATATATATAATATATAATAATATATAATATATATATATATATACTATATAATAACTATTATATATTATATTATATAAATATATATATATATATATATATATAATATTTTATATATATATATAATATAATAATATATATAATATATATATATATAATATATATTATTATATATATATATATATATATACAAATATATATATATATTATATAATATATATATATTATTATATATATATATATTATATATTTATATAATATAAATTATTATATATATAATATATTTATATATATTTATACTATATATTATATATTATATTAATATTATATATATATATATATAATTATATATATATATATATAATATTTATTATATATATATATATATCATAAATATACTATATATATTATATAATATATATATATAGTATATACTATATATATTATATATATATATAATAATATATATATATATATTATATATAGATATATAGATATATACGGTTATAAAATATGGTTATATAGGTAGATTGTTATGGAATATAGATATATAGATATACCATGCATATGTATATATATATACTATATATATATATATATAGTTATTATAATATATTTTTTATATACTATATATATATATATATTATATATATATATTATAATATATTATATATATCAGTATATGATTTGACAAACTATAGATGCAATAAGCAGAAAGAACCTTGATTTGTATGCAGATCTTATGCATATAAAAACATGATTTAACGAAGCATTTTTTAATTTAAACTTAAAGTAACAAGTTCAATGGAGTATGCCATATTATTTCTCAAGTTTATAATTACATGTTATATGAAATGAGACCCAAAGGTAAGGTTACAATCCCTTCAAGGCGCAAAATTTCTCTTCTTTTGATAATTTTTTTTCCACTCAACAAGGAAAGCTGTTTTTATCAGCGTAATTATGAAGTGTAACCCTGCTCAATAATTTTTCTCATTGATATATAATTCCTCTTGACGTTATATAATAAAAAAAAAAGAAATGAAATATTGCTTCATAAAATTGGAAGTACTTTGTGTTTTTACATGTCGCTCATAATCAAAGTTTATCCTTGTCAAGAAGCGGAAGAGGAGGAAGAAAATGAAGAGAGAATCTGTCATTTGTTCATAATATATTGACTTCATTTGAACTAATGCTTCGTAATATTATAGGTTGAAAATTCTGAGGCTATTTTAAAAGTCTACAACCTTTCGTTTTACTGTAAATTTTTTAGTTTTTTAAATTGACTTCTCTATTTATCTAACCGTCTTCTTCTTTTTATTTATTGTCAGGGTAATGATGAGAAACACACACATAACACATATATAACAAAAAACACGCATATATACTATTTATTATTATATATATATATATATATATATAATTATATATATATATATTAATATATATATAATTTATTATATATATATTTATATATATTTATATTATATAATATATATTTATATTACCGTATAATTTTATATATATATATATATTATATATATCATATATATATATATATTATATATATATATATATATATAAATATATTATATATTATTATTATATATATATATATTATATATAGTATATATATTATTGTGTAAATGCAAATAATTTTCCCCCCTGAATTTTAAACTATGGCTTTCCGTTCCCTTTTTTAAGTAAAGTTTATATAGGGATTTCTTCCGCTTTCTTAAATTTCAAGAGAGTAATTCAAGCTTAGTCAGAGTCTCTCTAAGCTTTAAAAGTTTGAATTCAGGACAATTTTGTTTGTGAATAATTTTCATTCCTTTCATTCACTTCAATTGATTTTGTTCAGTAATATTTTTTTTTTTTTTTTTTTTGTTTTTTAATGTTCATTTAAATTTATTTTTTATTTTATAACAGGAGTTTTAGAAAAGTTTTTATTTCTTCAAATATAAATAATGTAATTTAGGGGACTAGTCGAAATGGCCGACAGGGAAAATGGCCGACAGGTCTCCCGTACAGGCGTTAGGCAGGATGAGTTAGGCGGTTAGGTAGGTTAGGTTTAGGTTAGGTTAGGTTAGGTTAGGTTAGGTTAGGTTAGGTTAGGGTTAGGTTGACCTATATTTCAGACTTATTTCTTATGTATTTTGTTACGCTGAATCCAAAAATTATAATAAATTTTGTCTGTAACGTTCTATTTTGCCGCTATATAGATGAAAATATTAAACATCATATTAATAATTTTTTTCGTGAACAGCGGCAAAACGGTTGATCTAAATAAAAAAAAATGTTTACCTCGCCCAATTATGCATGCTCCGAGTATTTCATATTGATGGGAGAAATAATAAAAAAAAAATGACAATTTTTCATTCATTAAATTGACAAACAAAAAAATTTCATTCGTCAGTTATCCCAACCCACAGTTGGTAATATTCAAATCTTATCTTTATGAATTTCAATAAATACTGGGATTGGTTGATGATGACATCATTTGGCTTCGGCAAAAATAGTGTTTGATTTTTCAACGTTTGAATATCTATTAAATGATTATTATTTTCCTATGCTGCGATCTCAAATTAAATATTGAAGTAAATTATTACATAATTCAGATTTTCAATTTTTTTATATTAATAAGTATGGGTGTGCTATATATATAGTATATATATATATG
>JABUQX010010671.1:0-5000 GCA_015478945.1 Trachelipus rathkii
CCTGCACTATTCCTCTTCTCTTCAGCGCTCTCATATTTGGTAGCTGACATCTTCCAGAGAGTCCTCCACCGATTCCGCCCATCTCTTCTTCGGTCTTTCCCCTTAGTCTTCTGCCCTCTGGTGTCCATTCCCATCTTTTCGTCATTCTCTTCTTGCTCCATCCTCTTTAGATGTTCTTACAATTTCAACATCCCACATCCATCTTCAGTCATCTTCTTCACACCTATATCTTCTTCTAATAACTCTATTTCTTATTCTGTCTCTCTTACTCTTTCCAATCATAGTTCTTAATATCCTCATCTCCGCCGCTTGTATTCTGCTCTCCTCTCTTCTCGTTGTTGTCCATGTTTCCGCCCGTTACAGCAATGTGTGGGAGTCAGTATGCTGTTAAAAAATCACTTTTTTAACCTCTATTCCGTTGTTTTCTATCTTTCATCATGGGGGTATACCGCTTTCATAAACTAATCCATACTTTCCCATTCTTCGCGGAATCTCTCCTACCTACTTCCTCCCCTTCTGTTAAAACATCCTCCGAGATAATTGCATGTATTTGCCGCCTTCACCCTCCTCTTCTCTCACCATCATTCTCATCCCCCCCTCATTTCCTCCGGTTACTGTTAATATCTCTGTCTTCTGTATGTTCATCTTCATCCCTGCTTCCTCCAACTCCTCCGCAAACAACTCCACCACCTCTCGAATCGCCTCATCTCTCTCGCTCCAACATGCCAGATCGTCCGCATATGCCATTATCCCCTTCAATATTCTTCCCAGTCATAGGGAAACATGATACAAGTCTATAAGATATTTACCACGGACAGTTTTTCTTAGGGACACCAATAAGAAATGGAAAACGTGTAACCTTGATTCATTCTGTAATAGTGTTTAAAAATTTGAATGCGTTTCCCGCCAGGAGTTGTTGCAGTGTGACTCACTGCACATTAAAGGAAAGGATTAGGATAGGTATATGGATTGTTGGGCATCATATAGTATATTCTGGACGTAGCCAAAGTGGCGGTTTTTTAGTTAGTTATTAAAGTAAACCGCATGTTGTAGCCTACCAGTATCACAATAAACTTATTAAAGCTTGTATTGTGGTTAGCATGAACCTTAGCCTAAATATTTTACTTTTTGGTAGTACTTGGCGTATATATTATATTGACCTTTGTTTAGGAAATTGACCGGCCTTAGGGTGTGGTGTAGGTTGTGTTTGTCGCATGGGCATGTATTTGATAAATATTTAGTTTACTGGGATAGTCTCGATAGGTTCCATGTGCCTCTAACTGCTTTGCCTTCCTTAATCTCTATCTGAAAGGTAATACTACGAACTTTTGATATAAATACTAACTTTCTGATTGGACAACGATATGATGGTGTTAAAGCAATGAAGAAATGTTTTAGAGGTGTTTAAGCTATCGAAAATATCCAGCTGAGTAAGAGGAAACAAAGAACCAGTTAGAGGCCACATGGACCTATCGAGACTGTCCCAGTCAACTAAATATTTATCAAATACATTCCCATGCGACAAACACAACCTACACCACACCCTAAGGCCAGTCAATTTCCTAAACAAAGGCCAATATAATATATACGCCAACTACTACCAAAAGTAAAAACTTTAGCTAAGGTTCATGCTAACCACAATAAAAGCTTTAATAAGTTTATTGTGATACTGTTAGCTACAACATGCGGATTTACTTTAATAACTAACTAAAAACCCGCCACTTTGGCTACGTCAGATACTATATGATGCCCAAACAATCCATATACCTATTCAATCCTTTCTTAAATGTTGCAATGGAGTCACACTCAACAAAAACTTCCGCGGGAAAACCATTCAAAAATTTTAAACACTATTACAGAATGAACCAAGGTTGACACGTCTTCCTACCATTCTTAATTGTTCCCTAGAAAAACTTGTCCTGGGTAAATACTTATTAGACTTGTATTCATGTTCCCTATGACTGGGAGAATTTGAAGGGACATAATGGCATATGCGGAAGATCTGGAATGCTGGAGCGAGAGAGATGAGGCGATTCGAGAGGTGGTGGAGTTTTTTGCGGAGGAGTTGGAGGAGGCAGGGATGAAGATGAACATTCAGAAGACAGAGATATTAACAGTAACCGGAGAAGGAGGAGGATGAAGAAATGATGGAGAGAGAGGAGTGGAAAGAGGGACGGTAAATACATGCAATTATCTCGGAGGGTGTTTTAACAGAAGGGGGAGGAAGTGAAGAAGAGATTACGCGAAGAATGGAAAAGTATGGATTAGTTATGAAAGCGGTATACCCCATGATGAAAGATAGAAACATCGGAATAGAGGTTAAAAAAGTGATTTTTAACAGCATACTGACTCCCACACTGCTGTACGGAGGGAAACATGGACAACAACGAGAAGAGAGGAGAGTAGAATACAAGCGGCGGAGATATGAGGATATTAAGAACTATGATTGAAAAGAGTAAGAGAGACAGAATAAGAAATGAAGTTATTAGAGAAGATATAGGTGTGAAGAAGATGACACTGAAGAATGGATTGTGGAGATTGAGATGGTTGGGAAAAAATCTGGATGAGGATGGGCAGAGAGAGAATGCGAAAAGAAGATGGGAAATGGACACCAGAAAGCAGAAGACTAAGGCGGAAGACCAAAGAAGAGATGGGCGGAATCGGTGGAGGACTCTCTGGAAAATGTTCAGCTTACCAAATATGAGAGCGCTGAAGAGAAGAGGAATAGTGCAGGAGAGGGACGTCTGGAGAAAGATGCTTGCGCGGCTAACAGGATGAAGAATCCTTCCTGGGAGAGGAAAGAAAGAAAGAATATATATATATATATATATATATATATATATATATATATAATATTATATATATATATATAATATATATATATATATATATATATATATATATATATATACATATATATATTATATATAATATATATATATATAAATATATTATATATATATATATATATTAATTATATATATATAATATATATATATATTATATATATATAATATATATATATACTATATATATATTATAATATATATATATATATATATAATATACTATATTATATATATATATTATATATATATATATATATATATATATATATTATATATATATATTATATATATTATATATATATTATATATATATATATATATATATATAATATACATATATATTATATATATATATTATTTATATATATATATATATATATTATATATATATATATACTATTATATATATATATATATATATAATAATATATATATAATATAATATATTTATATATATATATATATATATATATATATATATATATATATATATATATATATATATATAAAATATATATATAAATATATATACATATATATATAATATATATATATATATATATATATATATGTATATATATATAGTATTATAATATATATATATATATATAATATATATATATATATAAATATATATTATTATATATATATATATATTATATATATATTTATATATATATATATATATATATATATATGAACAACTTATAGTAACGGGGACACGGAAAAGGACGTCGGATTTCAAAAATCTTTTCACAGGGTGACTCTATGGTACATAAAAATATGTTCTTTAAAAATTATATAGTTTAACGGGTAGCCTTAAGGCTACCCGTTGATACTTAAAAATTTAGGGAAAGGTCTACGGATTATATATAATATATATATATATATATATATATATATATATATATATATATATATATATAATAATATATATATTATATATATATATATATAATATTATATATATTATATATATATAATAAATAATATATATATATATATATATATTATATATTTATATATATATAAACTACTTACATTACTTGTTACATGAACTTACATCTAATATCATCTACTCATTGAATGATTAGTTCTTAAAATATTAGAAAGCATCTGCCCAGGTTCTCCTCCATTTTCCTCTTTGGTCTGATATTTTTTAATGCGAAGAGCAGGAAAAAAGCAGTTTCCACGCTAACTTTGCGTTGGCAGGTAGAAGCAGTAACAAGCAATTTCAGCTTCTTGTATAATTGTCTTGAACTCTCGAATGCATAAATTTTTCAACTTCTTTCAGTGCAGCAAAGAAATTTTATTTAAAGTTATGGAATATTGGGTACAAGGATTAGGAAGGACCTTGACCTTTTTCTCTTGAGCCAATCGACGCTTTCGACTAAGCTTTTCAATATCTAGAAGCTTTTCCTACTAATCTTCTGAACTTTCTGAAGAATGACTTGAGAAGGTAGTAACGGAGATAGTTGTAGATTCATCACTTACAATATTGTTTAGATTTATCCTTTTCTTCTTGAACTTCTGGCAACCCTTAATACAAATGCCACAAAATTGCAAAGTGCAGAATCAGCTTTGTTGTTGTTGTTCTTCAGTTAAGCTTACCCTGTAAATTGGATCAATTTAAACAACAGCTAGTATAATATCATTGTCAATGAGAGAAAATTTCTCTTCGTACCATGGAGTCTTTATTCCTTCAGTATCTTAAATATAGATGTTATAGGTTAAAGGTTGAATTTATTAGAATATAATCCAAATTAAAACACAACGTGCCTACAAAGCTGTCGGAGTTGGAACTATTGTAGTTGGCGATGGGGAAGTCGAAAAGTCAATAAACTTGCATGAAGTGATTGAAGTCATTTACAGAGTCACAATTTATAACTTTGTCAGCTTAAAATTTTCCGACTCCAAACTCTAGCTTGAAAAGTTAGCGACTCCGACTCCGCACTCCGACTCCCTCCGACCTCTTGGAAAATTACCGGACTCCGACTCCGACTCCCCCTCTTTCAAAATTAACCGACTCCGACTTCCGACTCGACTCCACCCTCTTCAAACTTACCGACTCCCGACCCGCGACTCCGATCCGACTTCCGCAACCCTGAAATATATATATATATATTTATAGATTTATTGAAAATGTTATTT
>JABUQX010010671.1:10000-40018 GCA_015478945.1 Trachelipus rathkii
TCAATGAGAGAAATTTCTCTTCGTACCTTGGAGTTTTTTATTTCTTCAGCATCTTAAAATATAGATGGTATAATGTTGAAGGTTGAATTCATTAGAATATAATTCAAATTGAAACATAAGGTGCAGGTTAAAAAAACTTTGAAGTTTGCAATTGCATTTTGTGATGTGGAAGTCGCAAGTGAGTTAACTTGTTTGAAGCGATTGAAGTCACTCACAGTCAAAATTCATTAACTTGTCAGGCTCAAAATTTTTTCTGATTCCAGACTCTACTTTCTTGAAAGTTACTCCGACTCCGACTCCCGACCTCTTGAAAATTACCGACTCCGACTCCACCCACTTCAAAATTACCGACTCCGACTCAACCCACTTCAAAATTACCGACTCCGATTCCCCCCCTCTTCAAAACTACCGACTCCCCGACTCCGACTCCACAACCCTGGTTGAATCAATAGATCAATAGATCGAGGGATCATTAGAAGGTAGGAGACGGGGAGGAGAGTAGGTGGATGGTTTGATTTACTGATTTACTTGATATAGGGTATGTAAAACATGACAATTTTACGTAAAAAATTATGGGAACTGAATCAATTAGATTCAATATGATCACGGATGACAGGAGGGTGGCTGGATGGTGGTCTGATTTACTGATTTACTGCTTTAGGGTATGTAAAAAGTGACAATTTTAGTAAAAAATATGACTTGAATCAATAGATCAATAGATCACGGATATGGTGGGGAGGGCTGTTTGATTTACTGATTTACTGCTTTAGGATATGTAAAACATGACAATTTAGGTAAAACAATATGACTTGAATCAATAGATCAATAGATCACGGAAGGGGTGAGGAAGGTAGTTTGATTTACTGATTTACTTGCTTGTAGCGCGGTGTAAACGTTACAATTTTGAAGTTATAACATAAAAAAGAATAAGATTTTTTTTCTTGATGGTTCTGAAACCATCATATTCAAGATCTATGGGTTCATTAACATATATAAAGACACCAATATTGAATCATTACACAAATATTTAATAACTCGGCACCGCACCGGAGCCAGCACCGGTGCAGCTGTCAACTCCTACTCTGAGTCAGACTCCTTCTCTACTCTTTCACTCTTTCCTTCTTTATTCATCCTTCTTCCTTCCTCCTTCGGCCTCTGTTTTGCATTCTGTGCTTTTTTTTCAGTTGGGACCCCCACCGTGGGGGTCCTAGAGTCCTAGACACCCTACACGGGTTTATAACCATCATATTTCGAAGATCTACGGTTTGATAACATATATAAGGACACCAATATTGTTGTTATACGAATGTTTATTAACTCGGCACCGCATCGGCCCCAGCACCGGTGCCGATACCAACTCCTCAGATTCCAATACCAACTCTTTCTAGAAATTCAACTCTGAATCCTCTCACCAAATTTCAGCCTTCTACGAACATGTCGATTTTTTAGGGGGGTGGGGCCCCCTTCGGGGCCCACGGGGACGTAACCTCGTCTATGACAAGGTTTAGTCACCATCTAACCCCCTCCAAATTTTAACCCGATATGATAACTTTAACCACTGTAGATATATAGCGGAACCAGAGGCTGAGCCGGAGCCGGAGCCGGAGCCGGAGCCGAAGCCGGAGCCAGAGCCGGAGCCTTAAATAATCATCCATTCGATTATATATATATATTATATATATATATATATATATATATATTAATAATATATAATATATATATATATATATAGTATATATATATATATATTTATATATATAATATAAATATATTATAATATATATATGTATATATATATATATATATATAGGTAGTCGGAACGGAGTCGGAGCGTTGCGGAGTCGGTGTCGGAGTCGGAGCCAGAGCCAGAGCCGGAGCCGGAGTGTGTAAAACGATTCCTTACAGGAATCGTTTTCGACTCAGAATCGATTCCCTTCGGGAATCAGCTTCTTCGACGTAATAATAATAGATTAATAATAATAAAATAATAAATAAATAAATATAATAATTGAATAATAAATAATAATAATAATTAATAATTATAATAATAATAATAAAAAATAATAATAATAATACATTAATAATAATAATAATATTACTTCAACGTTAGGCCTAATCTTCGCTCGGAAGCTGGAAAAACGGCGTAAACCACACAATCGAGCCAATCCTCGGCAGCTACCCTAGAATCAGCTAAGCGACTTGAAAAGCTCGGCGGTAAATAGTTAACCCCTCAATAGAATATATACCAAGTTTCATAACGATACCTCAAATCATTTCGGAGAAATCGGTGACAGCTCAGACTGTACTGAAACTACTAAATATATATTATATATATATATATATATATAATATATAATAATAATTATATAAATAATATATATATATAATTATATATATATATAATATAATAATATTATATTATATATATATAATATATATATATATATAATATAATATATATATATATAAATATAGTTTACTATAAATTAAAGCACCAGGGATCTAAACATCGTTTGTGGCTCAAAATTTGCATCATTTCGGGAATTATAAATCCCATCTCCAAGGCTTAAAAAAAAAAAATAAAAATCAAAAAAATAAAAAAATAAAAATAAAAGTAAATCTATAAATACAAATATATATAATAATATAATAATATACATAATACAACACAATATTATATAGTATATTATAATATATATAATATATAATATATATTATATATATAATAATATATATATATATAATATATATATATATATATAATAATATATATATAATATATATATATATATATCTAATAATATTATTAATACAATTTATTTAACAAACACTACCAGTATTAAACTTTTAATTCATAGACCTATCACTTATCTTCCGATTTCATTGTAGTTCACAAGGAATTCGATTTCTTTAGCAAAATTTTTCGACTCTAATTTATACCCGTTAGCTTAATACATAGCACAATAAATAGTTTCCTCAACACAATTTATGAACCTAAAAACATAGTCTTAATAGCTGAAAAGAAACTTTTTACATTAAATTTCCATATTATGATATTCTAAGTCAAAAACTATAAAAGGAAATTTCAATAATTTTAAATAATACATTTCCACAAATTAAAGCCAACCTGATTTTCACGTCTAATAATACAATCCATAGTATCTTAAATCACAAGGACAAACTGCCGGACATCCTGCACTCTCTCGTTGTTTATAAATTTCAGTGTGATGGCTGCTCAGCTATTTATGTTGGTAGCACTGTGTGCCAACTCATTGGTCGAACGAGTGTGGGAACGATTGTGGGAATATCACCACAATCTTGTGATATCACCGCGCATAGGCCAAAATATCACTAATCCTCAAAACTCAAACATCAGGGAACACACAAATAAAAAACACCAGCCGTTATCGGTCTCAAATTTTAAAGTAATAGCCCAAACCAACCTTTATGGTGAGCACCTTATTCAGGTTGATTTTTTGGCTTTATAATAGTAATTATTAATTATTATAAACTATGTTATATATCTATAAATTGTTTTGTATTATATTTTATATGTGTTATATGTTACATATTATGTGTTGTGTATTATGTGTTATATATATATTTGTACTTTATACTTTATATCGCTATTCATATTGTCATTTGTGTAGACTTGTAGATGGGATGTATATTATACAATTCCCGAAACGTCGCAAAATAATTTGAGAATAAAGATGTTTTCGAGCTCGTGGGTGCTTTTAATTATAATAAAAGTTAAGATTCCCCGAACAGCAAAGATACTATTATATTATATATATAATATATATATATATTATAATATATTATATATATTTTTATTATATATATATATATTTTTTATATATATATATTATTATATATATATATATATATATATATATATATATATATATATATAATCATCATCATCATCAATCCAGTTTCTAGAATCCGGGAATCTTAATTTTAGGATAAAAAGTAACACCAAGGCTTTGGACAGCATAGGAAAATCTTTAATGTCACAATATACAACGTTTCGGAAACAACATAGTTTCCATCATCAGGCTAGAATCAAATAATAAACACAATAAATAGCAGGTAGGGGAAAGTAACAGCTTGCTAAATCTTCTAAATAATATGTCGTTAAGTATTAACAGAACAAAAAATAAGTTGAGTTGTTTCCACTCAGCATTAATAATGACATTATTATTTCTCTTTGAACAATTAACAATAACAAACTAAAATAGATACTCGAACTTCCAAGACCTATATTGAAAATTAAAACATAATCAGCAGTACAGTACCGAACAGACAATATATCATACGAAAGGGGGGTAACTTAATGATTTTATAATTATTGACGAAAAAATAGAAACTTACTTAAATCAAGATAATGGTGATGATTAGATTAAAGTAGTATGCACTCTCTCTTTCTTTGCTTCATGTCACGTAAGGTTACAACAGTTGGAGTTTAAATGGGCCGCTGTCACTGTTTAAAGAAGGTTTAATTTCTGTGATGTAAAGGGATTCGGCAATGTGTAAGTTGGTTAGAGAGTTAGTTTGTAACAGTATAGAAAAGTTAGTGTGATTAAAAGGATGATCATGTGTATGTGAATGGTCACGTATAGCCGAGTGTGAAGGACAGTTAAGGAGAGAATTTGTACGTGTAGAGACACCCCGATGCTCGTCGGTTCTGACAGAAAGTTGGCGTAGAGTACTGCCAACGTAAGCAACATTACAGTTGCCACAAATAAATTTATAAACGACAGAAGAGCGCAGTGCATTGGGGTATTGTCTTTGTGGTTGCAAAAGGAAGCGATTTTATGAGAAGAATTAAAAATCAATTTAATATCAAGTTGAGGAAAACAATTAGATAATAATTATTATAAACACATAATTAAAGACAGATATATATATATATATATATATATATATTATATATATATATATATATATATATATATATATATATATATATATATATATATATATATATATATATTTAATTATTTCAAAAATTAATTTAATTTTTTATACATATATATATACATAATATAAACTATATACGTATATATATTATATATATATATATTATATATATATATTATATATATGATATATATATATATAATAATATAATATTATAATATATATATATATATATATTATATATATATAGATATATATATAATATATATATATATATATATTATATATATATATAGTATTTAATATATATATATATATATATAGATAGTGAATACATATTAGAGAAATCATATATATATATATATATATATATATATATAACATTATAATTATTTAAAAAGTTCAATGCGACTTCATAAACTATAAAAGATATCGAAACAAGCTAAAATTTTCTTCAAAAAATAAGCCGAAGTAAAATAGGATATTAATTTCCGATATATGCGAATTTTAAGTACTCATTCTCGTAAAATAGGATATTAATTTCCGATATATGCGAATTTTAAGTACTCATTCTCTCTTCTATGTATCAGAATGTGAATTATAAATTTAGCAACAATGCGTTGCCTCCGTATAACCAGAATTTAGCCAATATATCTCTTTCATACTCTCCTATCTTTCGCAAATAGGATGGCTCCTCCCAAAAGGAGAAATTTTGAAATATTCCTCCGTTTATATTCGCTCGTGTTTGTTAAGCAATTTTTTTGACAACAGTCGAAAGTTTTTACAAACTCACTTGCTATGTGAAATGAGTTGGAGAAATCTTTACAATTTTAATTATTCATATTTAAACATTTAATTGCTGACCTTGTGTGTATTTACTTCATAATCGAAATATATAGTATTGTTAGGAAAGATTGCTTGTTAGGGTGTACGATACATCTTCGAAGGAAATGATCAGAGTTATGTACTACTTTCACATGAGTACGTAACTTTGGTTAAGATAAATTTGTTATTTAACGTAAATGAA
This sequence comes from Trachelipus rathkii, assembly GCA_015478945.1. NCBI lineage: Eukaryota > Metazoa > Arthropoda > Malacostraca > Isopoda > Trachelipodidae > Trachelipus > Trachelipus rathkii. The sequence continues at coordinate 15,954 of JABUQX010010671.1, forward strand.
AAATGTAAATGTGAAAAATATCGTGCCCTTGATAGGTTGGATACTTTGTTAATTTTAGCATTTATTCGTAGTTCAGGGTGTTTAGATTTGTTAGGTCATACTAGCGTTGTTTGAAAATTATACGTTTTGTAGGATATTACTGTGTTAGCTGATTCTGATGTGTTAGAAACGTGGGCTTAGGATATGTTTTTGCTGGGTAATGTTAGATTTGATAGGGAACCTTGCTAATGTCCGCATTTATTCAGAGTTCAAAATGATGTTTTATTTGATAGGGAAGACACTTTAATTAATGTAGCAGCAATTCATAGTTCAAGATGTTAGTATCTTTGGTAGATTGGACACTTTGTTATTGGGTTTTGTTAGATAATACTAAGTTAGCTGCTGATGATATGATTGAAAAAGTAGTGATAGGTTAAGTTTTGATGCATAATGATTGTATAGGTTGAGAACTTATTCATAGTTACAAATGTTAGTGTCTTATTCATTGTTAAAATTGTTAGTGTCTTTGTTAAGTTTTAGCCCTTTGTTAATGTTAGCAGTTATTCATAGGGTAGCATGTTAGATACGTTGGTAATATTCAGTCTTGGTAGGTTATGACGATTAAAGGTTTACATGTTAAATTACTTTGTTTACGTTGGGAATGTATTTTATATTAACAGTGTTGATTTTTTAGGTACTTGGGAGACATTGGTAATTATTCCTAGGTTCATATGTTAGATACGATATGCTAAATTATGTTATTAAGCTAGGTCGGGTCTTGGTATGTTATTTGGATATTTAATGACGTAGCCTTGTTCGTAATATAATTTTATTCTAATCTAGTGAAATTCGGGAATAGCGGTTGTACCGATAATTTGGCCACATCGCATTGTTTTTAAAGTAAACTTATGAGAAAAAAAAAAACTTTTTGTTTTTAGGTCGACAAAAGAAGTGATAATCTAGGTTAGGCTATGATAAAGTTTTGTTCAAGTTCTGTTAAATGATTACTATGGATTAAATTTGGTGGGAAAACATTAGCATGAATGTTAGAGGAAAATGCTTGGAAAAGTGGAAATAAAATGTTAAGTTTCTGTAAGATGAGCTAGGCTATTTACAATGATATTAAGCATTGGATTTGTTAATGTTAGCATTGTTATTCATTACGTAAGATGTTAGATACGTTAATAAACATTAAAAGACTAAAATTTATGTTCGTGATCAGCAAAAGAACTATATTTTTAAGTAATGTATGCCGCTTTGATACCATAAAAGACTTTAATAACTTATAGTTGATATTGTAATAAAAAAAATTAAAAAATTTAGTATGTTTCAGGTTTAAAAGAAACTGAATGTACTCAAAATTATATAGTTAAATGTTAAGAAAGGAATTTAAAAATATTAAAAATGTGTCTCTTTGAAAAAAAAAATATTAAAATTGTAGAAAACGGGATAGCGCTAAAATTTTTATGCGTTAAATGTTAAAATTTAAAATATATTTATTTAAGGTCCATGTCAAAGTTTAGAAAACGGGTAATATGAAATATAAATGTTTAGATAATAAGGAAAATGACCAGTACATATTATTTAAAGGGAAATATTTTATTAATAAAAAATCAATCAGAGTTTCCACTTACTACTACTACTACTACTACTACTACTACTACTCTCTCAAACTCGAGTCGGTCGACTCCATCTCTGGCCCCTACACCTTTATTTGCTGTGTACTTATATATATATAGTATAATATATATAAATATATATATATATATAAATATATATATATATTATTATATATATATAATATATATATATAGATATATATATATATATCATTTGTGATGGACATGACATCCGCATCCGCATTCCACACTTCGCATTTGCGGAACATCCGCACCTAATTTGACATTCCGCATCCGCATCCCATCCTCAATTAACGGCATCCTCATCCACATCCGCATCCTCTTTTAAAAAATGAGGATGTTGAGGATGTTTTCTCATTTGATTTTGATTAAATACATATAAATAAATATTATTTGACATCTTTATCATGGGAGTTTATGAAATAATTGTAATTTTGAATTTCGATTTCTGTAATAGATATATACAAAGGTGGGCACCGTTAATGAGGAAGTTAACGTCGTTAATTTTAATCGTTAACAAAAAATATTAACGACGTTAATCATAAAAGCGTTTATCGGTAAAGAATGTAACGGAAGTGAACGTTAATCGTTAACGTTAACCCTCTTCAAAATATGTGTCATTTTAATAATGTATGTTTAATTTTTCTTTTATTATAATAATATCGCTCAAACAATAGTTAATAATGCATATTAAGCTTATTCAGACAAAATTAATTAGGCTTGACCCCATAGCAGATGCTTTTTCCGCTTGCCGAAGAATACTTCCAGCGTAAATACCTTATTAATTAATAATACTCAATACCGGGTGTCCGTAAAAAATCTCCCAATTCCAATGCTTTATTATAACAGCATAATATACAAATCCATATCATATCATACATCAAAGTGAAGAGTAAGTTGCATAGTTTCGAATATGCCCTTGCGCCAGAACGAGTTCCTGATAGGTCGACATACGCGCATGCGCGCATTCAGATGTAGTCTTTTCTAGTGCGTTCGCCACATACTGACAATGGCGAAGTCCTGAGCGTAAAGCTTTCTGTGTTCTACAATTTCCTAAGTGTGAATCTGTAATTACGATTCAACGTGCGTTTCGTTACTGTTCCAATGTGATCCTCCATGTGGCAAAAACATTCGCCGATGGCATGGCAAATTGCAACTAATGGATGTCTTTGTAAAGGCAAAAGTACAGGACGTTCGGAGAGCAAGTCACGAACTGAAGGTGCCAAAAACGACGGTGTGGAAGGTGTTAAGGAAACGCTTACACATGCGTGCATACCGGTTGCAGTTTGTACATGCTTTAAAGCCCGACGACTAGGCTCTACGGTTTACCTTTGCCTGTGCGGTGTTAGGTTGAGACGATGACCTTCTAGATGATATAGTGTTAGCGATGAGTCCACCTTTCATCTCAGGGGTAAGGTGAATGCCCATAATGTTCGTATCTGGGTTGAATATCCGCATGAACTTGTAGAACACGAACGTGATTCCCCAAAGGTTAATTTTTTCTGCGCCATATCCCGACGCCAGGTCTTCGGACCTTTCTTTTTCGCAGAAGCAACCGTAACAGGCGGTCGCCTACTCGATATGTTTGACAATAATGGCTTCTTTTACAATTATTAGAGGATGAAGCGGTAAACTTTTATTTGGCAGCAAGATGGAGCCCCTCCACATTGAAGTCACATAGTGCGAGAGCGTGGTTGAACGACTTACTCCAAGATCGTTGGGTTGGTCATAATGGTCCAGACGACAGAGCTCTATATATCTGACCCCCCCGGCCCCGGACTTAACGCCATGCGATTTCTTCCTATGGGCTGCCCAATTATACGCAGAGTTGAAACGCAGAATTGAACATTCCGTTCCTTCCATTACTCCGGATCTGTTAACCAATGTTTGGAGGAATTGGATTATCGGGCTGGAATGATCCCCTATTAACGAGAGGGGGCACATATTGAAACATATGTAGAAAAACCTGTTCAAATGACCTTCACTTTATGTATGATATATTGCTGTTGATATTGTATATTACGTTGTTATAATAAAGCATTGAAACTGGGACAATCTTTTACGGACACCCGAGTAGCATATTATTGTAAAAATAATAGTAGGATATGTCAATTTAGAATTTTAATACAAAATATGATATTTTTTATAAGTTACAACGCTTATGAGGCCAAGTTCTTATATTTTTCACTAGTCGCAAAGATGCAAGTTCAAGTAAACTAACGAAAGAGTTAATGACTCATTGAACGAGCAAACCAGTCACAATCTCTTTTTTCTTCAGCGAACAAATAAGAAATGAGAATACATTAAAAAGAAAAACACAAACATTTCTAAACGGATAATAACCGTGTAAGAATAAACACATTTTGAGCCATTGAGAGAAGCGTTAAGGAAATTTTGGAAAATAAAGTTTGTTATCAAAATCGAATCTAATACAATTTAAAATCTGATAAGAAAATACTTTATAAACTCGTAAATTTAAAGTAAACGATTAACGGCAGTAGGAAAAGTTTTTAACCGTAATAGTCCGTTACTTTTTTTCGAAATTTTTACGAAAGCGTTAAAAGTTAACCAAAAAATTAACGAGTTAATTAACGGATTAACGCTTTAACGCGGTAATGCCCACCTTTTGGTATATATATCTATAATATATATATAAATATATATATATATATATATATATATATAAATATATATATTAATAAAATAATATAATATATATATATATTATCATATATAAATAATATAGTATATATATACATATACATATATATTATATATATAATATAATATATAATTATATATATATTATATATAATATATATATATATATATATATATATAATAAATATATATATATATATATATATATAATATATATAGTAGATATATATATATATATATATAATATATTAGGATGTGCCGAATAGTGAAAAAAACTCCGAATACCGAATACCGAATATTCGGCTAAAAGTATTCGGCCGAATACCGAATATTCGGCCGAATAATCACTTCGCTATTCGGCCGAATAGTTATTTCAAAGTTCGGTCATCCATTTAGGGAAAAATAAAGAAAACACACTGGTCAACAAAAAAAGTGAAATTTTTTCTTGGATGGACTTTTTGTAGCAGATATATATAAGTAATTCGGAGGTGCTGATTCCATTTATATTCTCGCGATTTGCTGTACTCACATCCCGTTTTCGTTGCCAAACATTGATCCCTATTTTGCATATCCCTAGGATGACAAATTCATTGTGCGCACTACGTAGGCTGTATAGACGTAACCTTCCGCATATATCTACAGTTGCAGCAAGTTACTGTGGTCGATATTCGGAAAGCATATGGTAGACCTGGATAATGTATATCATCCATCTGAAATACAAGTCGGATGTTCCGTCATTGTTCACCAGGAGTGAACTGAACGATTGTGTATGAGAGTTGTATTATGCCTAAGTTGTCCTGAGCGGTTGGCTTCGAGGTTGCATGAAAAATGACTACTGGACCATGGCCACAAGAGTAACATTTTATCCCCTAACAGAGAAGCAGAGCTGCGGAGGCTCTTTCAGTCAGATGGTAACCTTGTGTAGTGCAGTGAAGTTGTAGGCCTACTACTCGCATAGGACTCCCAGCATACGATGCAGGTGAGTGGCGACTTTTATTGACACTTCGCAAGAGCAGTTTTAAAGTGTGTAGTTGTTACACCAACGCAAGAACATGTATGCTTCGTTCCAGAGCGTTACTCGTACGGATGAGAGGAGTATGCAAAAATCAAGACAGTTTGGAGAAGCTACAATATCAGGGACAATGGATGGTAAAATATGCGTCGACCTCAAAATGGTTAACACATTTTGCTCGCTCAGCAAGCAGGTTTCACAAAATATCCCTGCTTCCTGTTGCTATTGGACAGCCGGGCGGCAAACAATCACTGGAACTCAAAAGAGAAACCTTGACGCCAGGTGACGGGAACATCGTACGTGAACCACTTGTACAGAGAGAAAACATGATCTTTGTTTACTCCACTACACATAAAAAACTTGGTTTGATGAACAATTTGTAAGGCCCTGGACCATGATTGTGAATGCTTCCGCTATATATGCTTAACGTTTCCTGGTCTGATGACGAGAAGAAAAAAGCTGTGATATATTTGATGGCCCACAAAACGGACACTCCTCCGTGATGCGGCCTTTGCTACAAACAATGACCGTGTTAAAGGCAAGAGCTTGGAATGCTTTTTCAGATGTAGCACAGAATTTCTGGGAACAGGGAAAGCCGAGCCGAGAACCACTAACATTCTACAGGAACTGCTGACAATTTTCATTCTCCATGATGTTTAGAATGAGTTATAAAGTTGCACTAACTACATTTTCACCTAGAAAATTTCCGATAACCTAGGCGATGTAGTGAATTGAGCAGGGAACGTTTCATCAAGATTCTAAATTTCATTGAAGGACGGTTACCAGGGCCAATGGATAATCAATATGATGGCCACTATGTTGGAGCTTGAGAGGATTATCCCAGACGCTATGCTACAGTAGATCGTCTACGGAAGAGAAAGTTACACCATCGAAGTATGTTTACATATCTAAACCATTCATTCTATTACATTCATTGTTGTCCATATTATCCTTTATTCATAGTTGTATTATATGTCTAACATATATCTATCAAAGACATGTATTATATCATTGCGATTGTTTCTCTCCCTTCATATATCCAATATATATAGTATATATATATATATATATTATATATATATAAAATATATTATATATATATATATATATATATAATAATATTATATATATATAATATATATATATACATATAATAATATATAATATATATATATATATAATATATATATTATATGAAATATATAATATATATATATATATATATTATATATATATATATATATAGATATATATATATAAATATATATATAATATATATCCCGAATAATTGTGATAGACCCTCTTGAATAAGTAAAAATTATAAAATTTTACCAAATCTGTGTTACACCCAATATCTCACAAATATGCGATGTGATATGTAAAAACCGATTTACATTTTTGGAATCAGCACATAATCAATTGCGAAACCCCGTCCAAGAAATTTCATTGTTTTACCATGTTAATACAAAGTAATAAAAACAAAAAGTAAAATAACTATTCTTACCTATAGCAAACCATTCACATATTAAAAAAAATTAAATGAAAAATTGAAATATTCGAAGTTAAAGATATTAAACTAAATTAAATTTGAAAATCTCTTAAGGTTAAAATGACAACATTAGAAGTTCTCCATTTTCAGGATAACCTATTTCTTGTGGCTTCAAAATATTTCCTCCTGTTCTAAATATCTTTCACTTTCGACAGATGACGGTGGAGCTGAAGGTATTTTATTGCTAGTTTTCAAATTCATAAAACTATTTCCAGGGTTTTTCCACCAATTGAAGGGAATATCATTGTCTTCCTGGTCAAAGTAGGCAAACTTATAGATTTGTTTATTCTTGATGTAATTCCGTATGTAGCCTTTTACTTTTATGTACAATAATAACATCGTCAGAAGAATGGGACTTTCTTTTTCACTCTCATTTTCTTTTCTGTATGACGATTTTGATGCCACAATTTCTTTAAAAACAATCCATTGAAGAAGTGAAAATGGAACCTTCAGCTTCACTTTCCCCAGGAGTCAGGAGCTAAATTTTTCATGCATTTCTTTCCATGCCTCAACGGCCATATTTTACTGATTCATCTGATTCTTGTTGAAAAATTACTTGAATCCCAGATCTAAGAAAGTAGCTACCACACAAAGACTTATCACATAGAAACTTAGATAGTCTTTTTTTCTACTGATTTCTTAAGCGCTTTCAACAAGTTAGTTATTCACTTGAAGCTTTTGCTTTTAATTGCCTGATTTAAAAATAGATTTAATTGCTAAAATGGAAGGGAACACTTGGGGCGACTGTTACTTTACGCTTAATGGCTTGTTTTGGTGATGTTTGTCAAATGGCCTCAGGTAAATGGAGATAATTTGCCACTGAAAGATCAGTCAACATTTTCTATTGCCATTCAGCAGGCGTAGTGTGGATTTAGGGGAACGTTTGTTCAAACAATCTTTTAAGCTTATCATAAGTTCTGTTCCAGCGTTGTAGAAACGTCTGAAATAAGTTTATGCTGTTTGACATTTCAGCTGCATCTGTAAAGTTTTAAGCTTTGCAGCTGCAGTTGCTAAATGCGTGAAAATGAGAGGATATGCTTCTGCCAGTAAATAAAATATCTTAAACAGACTTCTGACATATTGAATCGTGAATGCATAGTTAGTTGAACATGTGAATAAAACATGAAATGATAGCAAGCCACTCTCCCCTATACCAGCTACCATGTTTGTCCGTTATCCCGTATCACTAAATGAATTCGATTTTTAGAATGTTGAAAAATGTCAAAGGCCCTTATAGCATCTGACAAATGACAAATTTTCGACATATTGGCTTCAAAATTTGGCCAATATTTTTATTTTTTGGAAAATAAGTTTCTAAAATTTCAATTTAAAATTGATAATAAACTTTCCCTTATGTTGAGCGTAATTTTTGTTTATAAAAAGCTCAATATTCGGCACCGAAATAGTCGGCAAAAAGCCGAATACCGAATATTTCGGTATTTTGCGCGAATAGGCGGAATTACCGAACTATTACCGTAAATATGTCGGCAATCCCTAATATATATATATATATATACTATATTATATATAATATATATATACTTATATATATATATATAATAATAATATATATATATATAAATAATATATATATATATATATATATATAATATATAAATAGTATATATATATATATAATAATATATATATAATTAATATATATGATATATATAGTATAATAGTATATATATATATTATATATATTATATATATATATACTATTAGTATATGATACTAACAACACTGGAATGGTTGGGGTTCTCTCATACTGGATTTAGGTGCAGGAGGAGCGAATCATCAGCATTGCTCAACGATCTGGGAACAACTAATTAAAAACCCTCCACCACAAATTCCGGATCGTCCCAACCAATTCTTGAACACCACTTAACCTATGTTTTACACCACTAGTCCTTCTCTCTCTTTAAATACACCACTTTCGCGTCTATCGGTAAATCTGACGCACAACCTTATATCCTCAATTTTAGTACTTGTTCTTCTAACAGCCTCCATCCTGCCCATGGCGTTTTTTTCTGGCACTTTGATCGCGGCCGATTGGGGGGGGCCTTGCGTCGCTTTACGCTAACTATAATGGAATGACTGCTTTGACTCTGGGACCTTCGTCTTTTTGCCGATAAGGTGGAACTGTACTTGCTGATGAAATGAACTGGTTCACTTCTTTTTCAAATAAATATTTTTCACTTCAAAATTCAATAGTCCGATCGTATTTCTTCTCTGGCTATTCGGGCTAGAGATAATGCGTATCATCGGTGGAAAACTTCTCGTTCTTCTATCACTCTTGCTAATTTTCATTCAGCTAGAAATCGTTGCAGATATTATTCGAAAGTGCTATCGATCTTTCATCTAAACGAAGTGAACAGACCTCCATGAACTCTCTTAATGACAAATCTTTCTGCGCTCTTGCCAAAAACATCTCTAGCAGACTTCTGTAAATCTACCTCTCCACCTCTTATTCGATCTGATGGTTCTCTTGCTAATTCTCCAACTGAAAAGGCCAATCTCTTCGGACTCCTATTTTCCTTTCTTATGATTCTTGACGCTTCTGGCATGCATCCTCCTCCTCCTTTTTCCCTCAGACTACCCATGCCTTAACTTGGGATAACACTTGATCAGATAAATAGAATCCTAGCAATTATGCAAGGTAGAAGGCTACAGAGGGCCGGAGTGGCATCCTCCCCGAGTTCGTGAGGAGTGTGCTCGTGACTACCCCGCCACATCGTTCAACTATATTCTCTATGTCTCGAAACTAATCACTTTCCCTCAGTGTTGAAGCACGCACAGTCCAGCCTATTTCAGAAAAAAGCGAATGACGCTCTATCCTTCGACTATCGCCCTATAGCTCTCACTTTTATTCCATCTAAGATCTTTGAAAATCTTCTCAACTCTCATTTCTTAGATCATCTGGAATCTCATTCACTTCTTTCGATCGCCAGTACGGCTTTCGGCGTTCGAGTTCTACTGGCGATATCTATTACTTTTCCTACTCTAACTGATTTACTGTTTTCCGCCCTCAGAACGACGGGGAGACTGACTGTGGCGCCTTGAAACATATCCAAGCATTGACCGGGCTATGCACGCGTCGCTGCTCTCCAAGCTCCCCTCCTTCGGGTTTTCTCCTCTCTTTGCTTACTTATTGTCTAGTTTTCTTTCAAATCTCCCAATATCTGTTGTTGATCGGGCGACTTCTTCTTCCTTTTCTATCAATAGTGTGTTCATCAGGGTTCTGTCTTAACTCCTACTTTATTTCTACTTTCATTAATGATCTTCTCACCTGCACAATCTAACTCTATCCACTCGTATGCCAATGACTCGGACCCTTCATTCTTCAACTCATTTCAAATTCTGCTCCCTCTTTTTTTTACTTCTAGGAATTGCCTCTCGCTTAATCTTCCGATTCTATTCTCGCTGATCTGGATAGAATTTCCGGGTGGGATCGTCTGCCTTGTGAAATTCAATTCTTTAAAAACCCAACTTCTACAATCTCCCTCTCTAAGACACCTTCTAACTTTCCTATCTCTTTCGACGGTTCTCTCGTCTCTCCTGTTGACAATATAAACATCCTTGGCCTTAACATAAACAAAAAAATGTCTTGGAAACCTCACATCTCAACGGTTGCTAGGGCGGCCTCAAAGAAACTGGGAGTTCTGTTTAGGCTGCGAGACTTTTTTTCCTTTTCTCAGTTGCTCCAGCTATACAAAGGCCTCATCCGCCCTTGTATGGAGTACTGCTCTCATATTTGGGGTCCTCTGGTTTCACCCGGCTTTTGGATAGGGTCGAGTCAAAGGCCTAAAGGCTTATAAGCTTTTCTGCCCTTTCCAGTTCACTTGACCCCTTTATCTTTGCGGCCCGATGTTGGTGCTTTATATCTTTTCTATATGTGTACTAATTTTCAGTTTCCCAATTCCATTTTTAAAGTTTTGTAAGTATTCTGTAAGTATAAACAATGACATTGTCGTGGTGTTTCGTCTTCCTTTTCTATATTAAGTTGAGGTTCCCTAAGAACAAGTCAATTGCTGAGATATTAAGATCAAGATATGGCGAAGACGTACTTCACCACTATGGAAAATTGGAAACTATCTCTAAGAAGGATGCTAAAGCCAAGGCGGATCTTTCATTTTTGTTGGTCTGTAAGTCTTATAATCATATTCCTAAGTTTATACGCTTCAAGTTGTTTAGATCTGACTTACAGAATTCTTCACTTTATCGAAAATGGATATCTAAATTGCTTATCACTGAAATCCAATACAAGCAGAGGCTGGGTCGAGATTTTGAAGTACAACTGGATGCTTGTCGTGTGAACTTGAAGTCAGGAGTGTCGTTTCTTGAATATAAGTATCTCCTTGGTTTGATCACTAAACGTTTGAGTATTTTTAAGACCACTACCCTTTATAGACAGAATTCTAAACTGGAGAAATTAGGTTTTACTAGTAATTTGAATATCGATCGAAGTTCTGTAATATTTAACTATAGTTCTAAAGTCCTTACCATTGCTGAGACTAGGATTTTGTCACTTGGTCTTGACTTTAATATAGCTCTTTTTCTGCTTTGATTTATCCTAGTGTTGTTTTTAAAATGTTGATATAACTTCTTGCCAACTAAGGAAAACTTCGAGGGTGTTCACGGTGAGGGAACTGGAAGAAGTGATCGTTTGTCATCTGACATTAAGAATTTTTTATTACTTGCTTTTGATTCAGTTTTTTATACAATTTTTAATTACATTGACACATTAAGAATACTAAGAGGACCTAAGAAGGATAACATTCGATTGTTGTAAGTCGGCGCCAGATATGGGGAGAGGGTGGGGTTGTTGGGATAAAGAAGACTATATCTCTAAAATGAACGAAATCCTAACTGACGGTACAAATTTAAACGCCTAACAGGTAACACCTTTAACATCTACTAAGAATAGAAGACAAATTAATAATTTTATTAGATCAGTTTGAAATACGGATTTAGACCATAATAAACTAAATGTTTCAGGAAGTAAACCGCGGACTACTTTATGGTTATTAAAACGCGCATAAAACTAATGTTCCTTACGTCCGATAGTCCTCTCTGGGCTTTTAGGATAGCACCCCGTGCTGTACAATCTCTCAAATATTTTTAGTAAAGGCCGTGCATTGAACTATCACTCGAAATCATTTTACTCATCAATGGGATTCAAAGGTTATTTTGGTGAGTCTCATTCCTTCCCTTGACTGTTCACGGCAGTCCTTATAATGTGTTAGTTTTGACATTCAGTGGTGTCCGCTCGGTTTGACAAGATTCCCATTAAAGGAAAACTTGTAAGGGGATAGATAAGTTCTCTTTTTCAAAGTTGTGGAGAATAGAGGAGGGGCCTTCAACGAACGAAGGACAGTTTTACTCGAAGAGTAATTGATATTTGGCTATAGCGCTCGATACCATATTGCTTGAATTTAATGATGTTCGGTTTACCAACAGATTGATGGTGGTCGGCAATGGGTCCTCTGGGCTGCCCGCTCCCTTGGCTAACTCTTTTTTGGAGTTTATCGAAAGAACATGGCTGGATACCTGTCCTTTGGACTTCAAACCATTAATATACGGACGATATGTTGATGACTGCTGGTGGCTTGGATTTTCAATTACTAGAGGAACAGGCGCGCATGTATTTTTGGGTTTCCTGTTAATGAACAACGGATAGGGTGGTATAAAGTTTACCATGGAGGGCGAGCATGAGACTTCTTGCCTTTTTGGATGTGGGTGTTACTAACCGAAATGGATTCCCTTTTTTACAAATATTGTATCGTAAGGCGCACCTCAATTTAATGAGGGCACTCCATTTTTTTGGTTGTTATGCGCGGAATAAATGTTGTAAGCTTCGGGTCCCTCGAGCAGAATGTTATCGAGGCCATTTAGAATTTGCTCATCTTTGGTATCCTTTCACGATGAGATATACAATACTTAAGTAAGTTAGTTAATTTCATTTGTTTTCCAATGGATTTGTTGTCACTAAGAATTCTTTTAATTTTTTAGAAAGTCACTTTAGACCTAGCATCCCTGTCTCTGACGTTCCATAAACAGAAAATCTAATTTACAAGTTCCCTTATACTGGAGCGGTAATGTCAGATTAGTGGAGTGGATCGAATAACTGCACCGGCACATGCGAAGCAAACGGCACATATTTTGGACACTGCAACTCGCGCACCGCGAAGACGGCGCGCGTTGTTCACTGTTATATACAACCGCAACTGCAACCCGCGGCGAAGCTCAGGCACCGCGGTTGTCATTGCTGCGGCAAACAACCGGTCAAAATGCGGTTGTCCAGGAAAGTTTATCTTGTTTTAAAAATACTCTCTTATGCTATCAAAACTTTTCTCTCTCTCCTCTTTATTATTATTTAATTAATTATTATTATTATTATTTATTATTATTATTATTATTATGATATTATTATTATTATTATTATTGATATTAATTATTATTAATCTAACTGCATTTTTGTAGGAGCAATTATAAAAAAGATCAGCTGATACTAGGGTATTATTATTGATAAATTAGTATATATATATTCTATAGTATATATAGTATATAGTATAGTATATATTATATATATATGGTAGTATATGTATGGATAAGTATAGTGAGGTGGTATAGTTAGTGATATTATTGGTGTGGTTATAGTATATGTATATATTGTGATTATAGTTATGAGAGTATATATATTGTATATTATATATAGATAGGTATATAGTAGATATATATATATATATATATAGATATATATATCTAATAAGTATTATATATATATATAGGTAGGTATTAATATATATATATAAACAAGGGAGAAAGCACAATAAACGTGTGAATATAGTATTTTTATAAATCCCATTTAAAAAGAGTAGCTTAAGACTGATTTCTAAATACCACGAACTATACCATCGAAAGGGACATCATATTAGATACGCGCCGTCTCTGGCATGAGCGATGCAATGAAAAGCGTTCAATCAAATTAATGCCAAAGAAAATTCTTCAAGGAAATTCACGTCCACATTTCCCCTTGTCTTCTTTCTTTTAATATATATCATAAAAAGTACAATGCAATTCAATTAGGTACACAAAAATGTAATAAAATTCTCAGTTCTGAACGTAATCATTTCATATCTTACAAAACCTGAAATAGCAATTCTTTCAATAAATTCATTAAAATGAAACCAAATGTAATGAAAGTAGGATATCACAAACTATTTTAAAGATTTTTAATATTGTATGGGTATGTATCTTTTAAAATAAAGTTAATAGTGCCTTTTCCAGCTGACAATTTTAAAAGATACATAACTAAAGAAGTTATAAACGTTACTAATGTCCCCAAAACTTACTAAAAAAAATCTACAAAATGTAAGCTATTATGAAGTTCAGAAATTAAAAATGTTGGTGTTTATAAAGAACCTAGCTAAGATTGAGGTTCTTTGTATAGTGGAGAATCTCTGATTCGAAATCAATGCAATACCCCCATTCTTACACTCGGCGCTAAAAATTTGTGACGCGGTTTAATCATCCCTGAAAAGCATAGGAGAAGAGAAGGCGCACAGGATCGATGGTTGCACAATATAGGGGAACTGATATCTCGCGCGTGGATTAGACACCTTAAAGCAAAGACAATTATCAAGAATTTTTTGTGTTTATGTTAAGATTGTAAATAATTTAAACCTTTGACATGCAAATGCTGTTAAATGTTTTACTAATTCCATTATTGAAAGGTGTCGAACTTTGTGAAATTTGACGAAATATCTAAATAACATCAAGGAACTTAAACAAATAGTGGTTTAACAAATTAGTTGTTTGTCCTTAATTTAATAAAGTTTTTATTTACGAGGCCTGGCAGAGTGAGGAGTGGGAAGGCGTAAGTGTCTCTTCGAAGTATAGTTCGTGAGGATTTTTGTAATTTTAGTTTGTTTTAGTACAAAATCTTCTTATCGTATATTATATATATATGTATATATATGTACGTATATATATATATAGTAGAGAATCTATAGTGATAGTATATTATATAGTATAGTATATTAGTATAGTATAGTAGTATAGGTATAGTATATATATATTATTGAGTATGGGAGATATGCGCTGGGTGTATATATATAGGGCGTATATGGAATGTGAGTGTGAGTTATGTTTTAGTGTTGTGGATGATTTAGTTTCTGTGAGGAATCGTTAAGGAATATTTGGAATGTTTGGTAGAGGGATTTATTTTGACAGGGTGGTGTAAAAGGAGGGGTTTTGGAAAGTCAATGGCGGTTGATAAGCAGTAAGGTTATGGGTTGCGCAGTGGTGGCAAGTCTTGGCAGAGTGTAAGTTGAGGTGTGTTAGGGATGTTGGATGATCAAGCGGGAAACAGAGAGGTGTCTAAGTTTAAATGATTTAGTGTGATATCATGTTGGATAAAAAGGGAACGGCATGATGCATTAAGCGAAATTTTATAATTGGAAGTATCAGAAATAGAAGTAATTTAGGGAGTTGAAAGCAAAAAGTAAACCGTATATTTGATAAAGAAAGAGCTGATGTTAGTGTATATTTGCTAAATAATAAGGGGGAATAATAATAATAATAATAATAATTAATAGATAATAATAATTAGAATGAATAAAAATTGATGAATGGAATGAATGTAATAATAATAATAATAAATATATGAATTAAAGGAATATAAGTAGATAATAATAATAATGTAAAGAATATAACAATAGATAATATAAATATATTTCAAAAACAATTAAACTTAAGTGAATATATGAATAATAATAATAATATAATATCTATATGATTTTAATAATAGATATATGATTAACTTGATTATTATTATAATTATTAGTTATTATATTATTATTATTATTTATTTTTTATTATTATTATTATTATTATTATTATTATTAGTTATTAATTATATATTATTACACATACCGTTGTGGAAGTACTAATCAAGATTAAAGTAGTCGGAAGTTAGAATGCAATTAAAACATACCTAGAGGAATTTAAATTTTGTTTTTTATTGGTTTTTTGAAAATTTAAGAACCGCAACCGCAACGTGGTTGTTGAAAAATTTAGAACCGCAAAACAAGACCGCAAACCGCGGTTAATGCATAAAGGTTTTAGCTTCGCTCGCGATTACTAATGCAGGATTCCTGATAGAAGGTGCTCTCAATTACGGTTTTAGTGAAACCCTTTTCGCATTTGCTCTCATTTATTTTTGTTCCAAATTTGTAATAAGGTTTTATGAACTGGGGTAACTTTTTGTAGAGTGGCGAAGGACCGGATTGCCTCTTGGTTTTCGCTGTTCTGTGGTATAGTGTTTTGTAGGCATAATGTGGCATTGCTGTAATGCTTGTCTTATGTATTGCCAAACTGGCCTGCAACTGGTGCAGATGCAAGAATTGGCGAACGAACTAGGGGAAGTCTCTTATCGTAGGCTGAGTTTGTGCCGGCTTCAACCACCTGAGTTCCGTCCGATTGCGTGACATGCTGCGATGAAAAGGACCAATCGTGATCGGCCTCTACCGAGGCGGCTTTTTCGATTCGTCGCCTCGGTCGTCTGATGTGAAATTGGATAGAAAGGATCATGGGGAAGGGTCCTTTATATGCCAGTAGCTTATTTGCCTTGAGCTCAAATTGCCGTTTGCCACTACAATGCAACGTGAACACCCTTGCTTGTTAATTTTATTTTAATTTTGGTTAAATAAATATTGCCTTAAACAGTCAATACTGTAGGGTACAAATTATTTTTTTTTTTTTTTTTTTTTGTTTTTTTTTTTTTTTTTTGTTTTTTTTTTTTTAAGCCGAATGGCTAATTTGCCTTGATGGAAATTCTTGGTATATAGAATAGAGGATCATAGTGTAGTATATTTTTTCACTTTGTCTTGACCTGGGTTGGCTGTCTGGGACTTCGGAAGGTTAGTGGAAATCTAGGTTGTTAGCTAGATGATTGTAATTTTTAATTCTTTTTTACTTTGTTATTTTTTAATTTTTGTTTTTTTTTTTTATTTTTGTTTTTATTGGTTTGATTGTAATAGTTTTGATAGTGCTGATGGGATGTGGCAAGTAAAGGAGGCACGGAAGAGCGGTTCAAAGTAAAGCAATGGACTTTGTCGTGGTGTTTCGTCTTCCTTTTTTATATAGTATATATACTATTTATGATATAGGTAGTGTAGTTATTATAGGATATAGTTAGTTGGGTATATATATAGTAGTATAGTATATATTTATAGGTATTATATGTAGTAGTAGTTATATAAGTGAGTATATATATAAGTATAGGTCAGTGGTATTAGGTAGTTAGTGTGATTTGGCAGCAGATGTGCATTTTTTTCGCATTGCCGCGGAATGCGGGAGCGGATGCGGATGGGTTGTTGTTTTTAACATCCGCGGATAGCGGTGGCGGTATGCGGCATGTTGGTGATATATTAGTAGGTGTGTTATTATATTATATTATAAGTATGATATATATATATATAGTATATGATTAGTTTATATAGTATATTATATAGTATATATATACTATATATATTAGTGATATATAGAATAAGTTTTGTAATGTAGCGGGTATATATATAGTATAGTATATAGGTATATAGGTATATATTATTTGTATATATATAGGTAGGTATGTATATATGATATGAATATATATATATGTATAGTATTATATAGTATACAGTGTAGTGATAGGGGTAGTATTAGTAGTAGTAGTTGTATCTGTATATGTATATTATTATATATGTATTTATATATATATATATAGTATATATATATATATATGGTATAGCAGTATATATATATATACACTATATAGTATATATATATATATATATATACTATATTATATATATATATTATATATATATATATATATATTATATATATATATATATATATATATTATATATTATTAGTATATATATACAGTAATTATATATATATATTATATATAATATATATATGGTATATATATAATATATAGTATATATATATATATATATATATAATGATAGTATATATATAATATATATTATATATATAAGAATGCCTAATATATTTCAGTTTTAGCCAGCAATCTATTAATATTATTGTGTTAGCCGAGGGGGCTGGAGCGGGGAACCAACTCAAATGGCACGCGGCACCAACCTTTTCCTAACGCTCTGCGTTCTTGAATGAAAGAGATTTTAGAATGGATTATATACTTTTGCACTAGTATTGAATTCAAATATAGGAAGAGGTTGTGCTTGAGATAGGCATCAATTTTGCTGCTTTTTCTGTTGAGAGTCTGTTCTTCTTTTCATCATATATTAGCTCAAGTATGCTAAATACTCTCGTCACTTGGAACACTCATTTGGAGGACAGGCCAAAGTATGTTCCTTGCAAGTTTAGCTCAGAGTGGGTAAACTTTTGCTTAACTTTCCACCAACTGATAGGGATCATCATCAAGTTTTTTTTTCTTGGTGAAGTTTTTCAAATCATTTGCCGGCTACATTTTTTGCTAATACGTGTGTTTCTTTCTCACTACTGGACTGTAGAACTTCTTCCAGTGAATCTTTGAATGATTTTATTGTAGAAAGTGTTGGTTCTGTAGAATTTTTGTTTTTTGTTTTTCGCTTTTAATAATGAGCGGCGAATTAATAGACTGTTTCGGGAATTGAGAAGTTTTTTCAACTGGGCAAGCACAGAGAATGACTATTTAAGCTTGTTCTAATATTGGGTGTTAAGCACAGAAAAAACTTGCCTTTATAACGGGATTCTAAGTATTGCAATAGTATTGAAGGTCATTAATTTTCACAGAACAAAAAAAGTTTTTTTTAGCTCTAGTTTTTATTACATGTTACATCTTTCATTCCTTTTTAAACGTCATCATTTCATTTGAGATGGTTCAAATGCTTCCTTAGGGTTGGAGATTAAAGTATTGACATCGGAGACAGATGTAGAAGCGCTGAATTTTTGGCATCCATAATCTCATGTTGTATTGATCAAATTATTATGTTCATGCTGTGAGATAATGATTCATTATTACAAGAGTTCAGGTCGAGTTCTCAATGTCTCTCATGTAAATATAATGAACACAAATTCTATTTTAATTAGAAATTCTTTATCAAATCTCGACAATAAACATCCCGCGCAACATCCGGCAGAGGCAAAGCGCGGAATGCACGGATCGCGGACTGCGGTCTTTTAATAATGTGGCGGATGCTCCGCGGATGCGGATAGCGGATGCGGATAGCGGATAGTTGTGGCATCAACACTAATATAATATAGATATTAATAATATATATATATGTATAGTATATACCTTAGTATATGATATATAGTATATATATACTTATATAGGTATATATATAGTATGATATATATATAATATATATCATATATAATATAATATATTGTATATTAATAGTATATACTATAGTTTATATATATATATATATGTAATGATATTATAAGGTATGATAATATTTAAGAAGCAGGGTGGTTTTCAATCTGTGTGCCGGCGAGCACGCATGGGGTGGCCGCGAGTTATGATTTGCGGTGCCGTGCTCGTATGCGGAGAATGTCTTTCTTCGGTTCAAGGAAATTATATGCTGCGGGGAAAAGATGTAAGAATTATTCATAGCATGCTAGGTAATATTTAGTTTGTTTCTTCTAGGGCGCTTAGAACTCGCTTTAGAGAACAGATTATATAGGTATAGGTATATATATATGTATATATAATCAGGTATGTATAGTATAGATACCTGATACATATTAATGATATATATGGACTATATATATATATATATATGACTATCATATAGGTAAGTAGTAGATGCGTATTATTAGTGTAATAGTAAGCGGTATAGTTTGAACTATACTGCGTTGCTTCGAGCATCGTAAACGTCTGGCAGTTATATAACTTACATTTTTGTTTTAAGCAGGGTTGGAAAAAAGCCATCGATATTTGGGTTTTTGGCTATGGTTATAATTGGCATATTTTGACCCTCAAATGAAGAAATTTAAGGGTCAAATAGCCAATTAACCATAGCCAAAAAGCCAAAAGGACAAAAATCCCTGGCTTTTTGCCAACCCTGGTTTTAAGACTCATAATTATAATTTCTTGATATAATCTGGCAACAGTCAGTCTGTGAATGATATTCTCTTAGCATGGGGGTTTGTTGTCAGATGAATTATAGTTTATATTTTATTTAGTGTGGAGTAATTAAATACTAGTCGTTAGTAACTAGTGAACAAAAAGGGTTTGCGAAGTGGTATCTCTTTCGTACATAACTTTTAAGCATTTAAAATTTTAAAATATTGCGTGTGATCTTTATGAAAAAGTGGATAGATAAGCGGTGGTAGTTGAAATTGAGGAGGATAGTGGGGAGGGACAGTGGTGAATGAGAAAACGAAAATACCCGTAAATATGATGAAGCTTTTTTGAATTTTGGTTTTATGGCCATAAATGTTATGGGCGAACAGAGACCGCAGTGCGTTTTGTGCCTCAAAGTTTTGGCACCTGAGTGCATGAATCCAAGTAAGCTCAAAAGGCACATAGAAACCAATCATAGTGATATGATTGGTAAACCTCAAGTTTTTTTTGATGGGAAGGCGAAAGAATTAAAACACCAAAAGGGTACTTTTTCTTGGCAGGTATTAACTTCTAGTAATGCTTTGCTGGCGTCATGTAAGGTTGCATATAGAATCGCGCAATGCAAAAAACAGCACACCATCGCAGAGGAGCTAATTCTACCAGCAGCAGGTGTTTAGTGAACATTATGATTTGGTGGGAAGTCGGCGGGCAGCACTTTGCAAAGGTTCCTTTGGTCGGACCAACACTATTAGTGCGAAGAATCAACGAATATGTGTGCGGAAGATCTGCAATGATCATTTAATTGAAAATGTAAAAGAAAATGAATTTGGGGCTTCAGATAAAATGAAGGCAAGTGGATAAGTAGATGAAGGATGCGGGCATTTAATTTGCTATGTTCGGTTCGTAGACGTTATTGATATTATAGAAGATCTTCTTTTTTTGTAAAAGAATTAATGCAAGTACAAAAGCTCAAGACTTGTTTGAGATCCCTAGATTCATTTATGAATGATAATAAATTGGATTGGGCAAAATGCAATGGTATTTGTACAGATGGTGGCCGTTCAATGTTTGGTCGTTACAGTTGGTTACAAGCTCTTATTCGTAAAAAAGCCCCACTTTCATTGTGGACACATTGTATCATTCACAAAGAAGCTCTCGCATCAAAGAACTTGAGTATTCTACTCATTATGGTTTTAGAGTACGTAGTAAACTGTCGTAAATTTTATTAAACTCGAAGCTAATTGAAAGCTGAGGTTTTTTTCAAGAAATTGGTGTAAGGTACAATGGGATCAGAATATAGATAACGAACTTTTATTATAGTTACTGTGGGGTGGCCCATGGCGATGGCGCTCTTGAAGTCATTCTCGGGGGAACTTCATCTTCATCCACGCGAAAAGAAATTAGTGTTCTTTGTTCTTGAGAAGAGAAACCATCAGAATGCTTAACTGTTCATAAATGAAGGATTTTTTGGTGAAGCTTGCATACTTGTGTGAATATTCTTTAAAAAGTTAAATAGCGTTTGAATGCTGCGGGCTCTCGCAGGGTCTGAAAATGCATTTCTGAAGGTAGCCGAAAAATTTTGTCTTTTATAAAATAATAGAAATTGGAAAGAGAGAAACTAAAAAGATCTGGACCAAAGAACTGTTTCCGCTGCCGTCGCAAGCAGTTTGTAAGCTTCAAGTGAAATTGACTTTTCTGGCTAGCATAAATCGTGTTTTTGAAGAGGCTATTCTTTTAAAGTTTAGAAACCGGGAGTGTTTTTGA
This sequence comes from Trachelipus rathkii, assembly GCA_015478945.1. Lineage (NCBI taxonomy): Eukaryota > Metazoa > Arthropoda > Malacostraca > Isopoda > Trachelipodidae > Trachelipus > Trachelipus rathkii. Next base: position 37,643 of record JABUQX010010671.1, read on the forward strand.
AAAATATTTTGATGAAGATGTAAGTAAAGTGGTTGAGTAGTTTTCGCCTGGATAGAAGACCATTCAGTATTCAAGAAGCTCGCCCCTGAACTTTTGCTGCTGTGCGAAGAAGGAGAACCTTATTGATTCGTGTCTTGCGACACTACATTGAAGAAAAAATTTGACAGCATGGGTTTGACTGACTTTTGGTTATCAATAAATAAAGTGAATATCCGCGTTCTAAGTTTGTATAGCTCTTCGATACGTTGTGTAATGCTCAATGTTGGCAACATCATGGACTTTTGGTTTGGCGGAAGGGCCGGATTTTTCAGCTGTAGCTGTCAGTAGTATAGGGTGGAAGATCAAAAGTAAATGTAGAAGAGGAAATAAGGGTGGCTGTTTCCAGTTTAACTTAATTCCCAGATTTGAAAAGATGTGCAGTGAACATCCTAGGGGCGACAATCCATCCACACTAGAAACACATTTCTTATCTAATACTAGGCCAGTCAAGTCTTTAGCAAGGTTATTACTCTATTATATATCATAGGTGTATATAGTGAGTATATGAATTAGTATAGTATATGATAGTATATATAGGTAGTGATTTATTTATTTTTATAGTATATATGTATATATTATGATAGTATATATATATATGGTAATGGTATATAATATATATATATATAGGTAATACAATAGGGGCGTATATATAGGGTATATATAGGGAGCATCCAGAAGAGGCCAGGCATGTTACTAGAAAATCTAAAGAAAACTACAGGGAAATATAATAATAACCATTGTTTGATTTCCTCAAGGCATGTAATTTGTTTCAGTTTCGCGAATGAATAAAACTTAAAAAAAAAAAACTTAGTTTTATTTCTATAATTTTTTGGAATAATTAATAACACCTTAAATAATTAATGTAAATCTTGAAAAGATGTTCGACACCGATTCAAATTCCGGCCCCGATTGAAACTGCATTGTCTGCGAGAGGGCAAATTGCCCTAAAATACTGCAAATATTTTGTTTTTTTTTAGCGCTTTTTAAAAAAAAAGTATGTATTTTTGTCAAAGACTATAAATTTTTTAGGGGGTTCGAGCGCGACGGAGGGACAGAAGGAGGGAAGGGGGGGAGAGGAGTTTTCCCGTCGTCCCTCGCGGTTGTAGGTTGTGTGGTCGGTTCGGACGAGCCGAAGAAAACTGCGTGAACCCGGACTCTCTGCAGTCGTTCTTGTAGTGAAAAAAGAAAAAGAGAAAATTCAAGCATTTTGGGAGCAACTTATGGCGATCATCCCCCCCGCTTCCGCGCCGGCCTCGACTACTGACAGGGTCTTTCTTCCTATTTTTGCAAAAAAAATTTGTTAGGATTTTTCGTTTTGTAGAATAAATGAGAATGTGTTAATTAACAATTTGTAAATTTTTTAAAGAATTTACCGCAAAAGCGTTTATTGTTTTTTTTTAATATTTTTTTTTAAATTTGCAGGGGTGAATAAGATGTCTCCTGATTAACTAAAATTTGATGAGTAATTTATTTTTCGTCTAAGCTGTTATACGTTTTTTTTTAAGTTACATAACGTCTGGCCTTGGTTCCGGGAATGCTGGGACGCTATATATTTTAGTAGTTATATATTTATATTTGTATCATGATATATATTAGTATATATATGATATTATATATATATATATTATATTATATATAGTATATATATATATATAATAGTATATATATATGATATATATATATTGCATTATATAGTATATATATATAATATAAAAAATTATTTTATAGATTATAATATATATGAGATAGGCTATGATGTAGTATATATATAAGTAAGTATGATATAGTATATATAGTATAATATATTCCCGGTTGGGGTGGCGGGCCGCGATTTGGGGGAGGCGTATATATCATAGTATAGTAATATATATATTATATATATATAAGATTGTACAATCTGACCATATATATATAGTATAATTATATATATATATATTTATTATATATAATATAATATATATATTATTATTATATATATATATAGTATATGTAGTAGGTAGTATATATATAGTATATGGTTGTCGCGATAATTCTTTGATGAGCTATGTGTGACTTGAACCTAAAAAAGTTTGGAAATTTAACTGATTTAGCAGTATAAGAGAAAAGTACAATAGTGAATGGAGGACGGAAATCTTACTTTACTATGAATAATGTTATGCAGAGCTTAAATTTTCATTTAAATTTAGGTTTGTTGGTGCCAAATAATAAAAATCCAGGTTCATTTTTAAGATTTATAGAATTTAGATGTCCAGCTGCTATTGGTGCTTGCGATTAAAGAAAAAAGGTTGCGTGAATATATAGCGAGTAAGGAACAGGGTTGGTGCAATTGGTATTGGG
>JABUQX010010672.1:0-12500 GCA_015478945.1 Trachelipus rathkii
CATTGGTGGTTGTTTTAAACCTTCATATCTCTCATTTCTATTACTTTCTGATTCCCTTTGTTGCTCTTTTATTCTACTCTGGTATTCTCTATCTTTATTAAATATTTTATTCCCAGGTGATTCACGATTTATTAATCCATAGTCCCTAGACTTATCTCTTTCATTATCTGACCTAAAAGGTCTTGGTGAACTGGATCCATGGAAATTCTCTTCATTCATATCATGGTTATAATATAGTCGCAGTGTTTCACGACAAGTATTTCCTACATCACTCACAGAATCACTCTCACACGACAGGTCATTCATTTCATGCATGCGTGTTTGCTTTGCTTTTCGTGAGTAGGGTCTTTCTGTTTTGACTTCTACCTGATTTCGAAATGATAGAAAAGCCTTCACTCTATCTTTTTCCTTTATTAATTCGTTATTTAATTCACTTAATACGGGTATCGGAATGAAAGTTTCTTTTCTCCGGGCTCCCGTCTCAATATGTACATGTGGGTTTATTTCACTCTCCCTTTCACCCGCATTAATGCAACAACACTTTTTCATATCTTTTCCATACAATTGGAAATTTTCCATACTCATTCTTTCTTTTAATGGTCCTACTTGAATGTCTGAATCAGACTTACGCCTGACCGTAACAGTACGTTCAGGTGCTTCAGCCATTGTTTTTGTACGTGATTTGTTTGTTTAGATAACTTGGAATTTTGGACTTAGAAAACCTAAAACGAAGTGTAAACCGTTGTAATGTATAGGATGTGAACCGTCACAACCCGGCGCAACGCAGTGAACAGGAACCTTTTCAGGTCCCTGTTCGGGCGCCAATTAATATTTGTGTATATGTTGCGGAGGGTAACAGACTGGGAGGAAGAATCCGACGAAGAAAGTCTTTAAAGAAACCCAGTTTGTAGAGTTACCCTCCTTTCTTTACTCTAGATGAAAACCAAGACGAAAATAAAAGAACTGAAATAAAATTTGTATTAGAACCTTAAATGTACAAATATTGTAATACTTTACCTCGGATAGCTATCACTTTAGGAAATGTTGTTCAACCAGCAGTTCCAACATAAGAAGCGAGTAGCATCAGAATACTTTTTCTAATCCAAGTCGCAAATGTCTGTGAGGACCCGGAAAGGCCTATCCACTGAGAATGCTTACAGGTTGTGATTGGGTTCGAAGCGGTTTGGTTCTATATTAATCACTTTCATCACATACGTAGAAATGTAAAAAATGTAAATAAAAAGGAGAAGAAAAGAAATTTGTAAAAGTAGTATTTAATTAGAAAACTTTATATACAAAGAATGTATCCCAGATACAGGTAACATTCTTCCATGTTATGTCCTGTTTTTTCACAATAATTACAAATCCTATTACGTCGATCAGCGTAATCCGTACGGACATTTCCAGAAGCATTTGTTTGTGGACTATCTGTTTGGTGGTTACTTCGTCGATAGATACGACTTCCCCGATTCTTGTCGGGAGAACCACGATTCGCACTTGTTGAGGTACGATTTTTTTCTCGCATTCGTTGTTTGGGATCTTCTTTCTCTTGCAACACCTCTGTCCAATTTGGGTAGGTGGTATCTATCCTAATAACAGATTCGGTAAATTCGTTTAAATCTACTTTTGTTGTTTCTGCTCTTTTATCTTGACGATGTGATGGTGAAGTCTGACTCTGGTATACATCTTCCTTTTTCTCCAAGGAGTCGGCAAAACTCACCATTTTTTCCCAAGAAATTCGGTGAACACCGTCTAGATCTTTCATTTTTACATATTGTTGGACAACACTTTCAATATCAGGAGGTAGGCTGCACAAAAATGCAGTCCGGAGCGAATCATGCTCCCTCATATCGATTCCTCGATATGCCCTTCTTGCTAAACGTTCTAACCTCAACGCGAACATTCGGATACTTTCGTTCCGTTGTCGTCGTGCCGAATGGTAAGCCTGCATTCGATGTTCTTTTTTCCGTTTTTCCTCGTCTTCAAACCATTCAATTAAGGTATTCCGGACCGAGAAATAATCACGGTCATCTTTGGTCAATAACCGAAACAATTTGAGAAAATGGCCTTCTAATTGCCTACCCAATAACCGAAGCCACTGATGGAACGCGTTAGGGTAGTGAAGCTCACAGTAGGCTTCAAAGTCTTTTAAATATGTTATTAAATCTTGTTCTGTTTCATACCTGTATTTTCCAGGCTCTACCACCTTCAGCTTTTGAGAGTTTTTTAATAACTGGGCTAATAATATTATAGCTTCTTCTAATAACGAAAGACGATGTCTATTTTCATAATTAGGATCAATATCTTCTTCCTGTCTTTCCCTTCTTGGTATCAGTTGTTGGTTTGATTGTCTCGCAGGTCTCATTGGTGGTTGTTTTAAACCTTCATATCTCTCATTTCTATTACTTTCTGATTCCCTTTGTTGCTCTTTTATTCTACTCTGGTATTCTCTATCTTTATTAAATATTTTATTCCCAGGTGATTCACGATTTATTAATCCATAGTCCCTAGACTTATCTCTTTCATTATCTGACCTAAAAGGTCTTGGTGAACTGGATCCATGGAAATTCTCTTCATTCATATCATGGTTATAATATAGTCGCAGTGTTTCACGACAAGTATTTCCTACATCACTCACAGAATCACTCTCACACGACAGGTCATTCATTTCATGCATGCGTGTTTGCTTTGCTTTTCGTGAGTAAGGTCTTTCTGTTTTGACTTCTACCTGATTTCGAAATGATAGAAAAGCCTTCACTCTATCTTTTTCCTTTATTAATTCGTTATTTAATTCACTTAATACGGGTATCGGAATGAAAGTTTCTTTTCTCCGGGCTCCCGTCTCAATATGTACATGTGGGTTTATTTCACTCTCCCTTTCACCCGATTCATGCAACAACACTTTTTTCATATCTTTTCCATACAATTGGAAATTTTCCATACTCATTCTTTCTTTTAATGGTCCTACTTGAATGTCTGAATCAGACTTACGCCTGACCGTAACAGTACGTTCAGGTGCTTCAGCCATTGTTTTTGTACGTGATTTGTTTGTTTAGATAACTTGGAATTTTGGACTTAGAAAACCTAAAACGAAGTGTAAACCGTTGTAATGTATAGGATGTGAACCGTCACAACCCGGCGCAACGCAGTGAACAGGAACCTTTTCAGGTCCCTGTTCGGGCGCCAATTAATATTTGTGTATATGTTGCGGAGGGTAACAGACTGGGAGGAAGAATCCGACGAAGAAAGTCTTTAAAGAAACCCAGTTTGTAGAGTTACCCTCCTTTCTTTACTCTAGATGAAAACCAAGACGAAAATAAAAGAACTGAAATAAAATTTGTATTAGAACCTTAAATGTACAAATATTGTAATACTTTACCTCGGATAGCTATCACTTTAGGAAATGTTGTTCAACCAGCAGTTCCAACATAAGAAGCGAGTAGCATCAGAATACTTTTTCTAATCCAAGTCGCAAATGTCTGTGAGGACCCGGAAAGGCCTATCCACTGAGAATGCTTACAGGTTGTGATTGGGTTCGAAGCGGTTTGGTTCTATATTAATCACTTTCATCACATACGTAGAAATGTAAAAAATGTATATAAAAAGGAGAAGAAAAGAAATTTGTAAAGTAGTATTTAATTAGAAAACTTTATATACAAAGAATGTATCCCAGATACAGGTAACATTCTTCCATGTTATGTCCTGTTTTTTCACAATAATTACAAATCCTATTACGTCGATCAGCGTAATCCGTACGGACATTTCCAGAAGCATTTGTTTGTGGACTATCTGTTTGGTGGTTACTTCGTCGATAGATACGACTTCCCCGATTCTTGTCGGGAGAACCACGATTCGCACTTGTTGAGGTACGATTTTTTTCTCGCATTCGTTGTTTGGGATCTTCTTTCTCTTGCAACACCTCTGTCCAATTTGGGTAGGTGGTATCTATCCTAATAACAGATTCGGTAAATTCGTTTAAATCTACTTTTGTTGTTTCTGCTCTTTTATCTTGACGATGTGATGGTGAAGTCTGACTCTGGTATACATCTTCCTTTTTCTCCAAGGAGTCGGCAAAACTCACCATTTTTTCCCAAGAAATTCGGTGAACACCGTCTAGATCTTTCATTTTTACATATTGTTGGACAACACTTTCAATATCAGGAGGTAGGCTGCACAAAAATGCAGTCCGGAGCGAATCATGCTCCCTCATATCGATTCCTCGATATGCCCTTCTTGCTAAACGTTCTAACCTCAACGCGAACATTCGGATACTTTCGTTCCGTTGTCGTCGTGCCGAATGGTAAGCCTGCATTCGATGTTCTTTTTTCCGTTTTTCCTCGTCTTCAAACCATTCAATTAAGGTATTCCGGACCGAGAAATAATCACGGTCATCTTTGGTCAATAACCGAAACAATTTGAGAAAATGGCCTTCTAATTGCCTACCCAATAACCGAAGCCACTGATGGAACGCGTTAGGGTAGTGAAGCTCACAGTAGGCTTCAAAGTCTTTTAAATATGTTATTAAATCTTGTTCTGTTTCATACCTGTATTTTCCAGGCTCTACCACCTTCAGCTTTTGAGAGTTTTTTAATAACTGGGCTAATAATATTATAGCTTCTTCTAATAACGAAAGACGATGTCTATTTTCATAATTAGGATCAATATCTTCTTCCTGTCTTTCCCTTCTTGGTATCAGTTGTTGGTTTGATTGTCTCGCAGGTCTCATTGGTGGTTGTTTTAAACCTTCATATCTCTCATTTCTATTACTTTCTGATTCCCTTTGTTGCTCTTTTATTCTACTCTGGTATTCTCTATCTTTATTAAATATTTTATTCCCAGGTGATTCACGATTTATTAATCCATAGTCCCTAGACTTATCTCTTTCATTATCTGACCTAAAAGGTCTTGGTGAACTGGATCCATGGAAATTCTCTTCATTCATATCATGGTTATAATATAGTCGCAGTGTTTCACGACAAGTATTTCCTACATCACTCACAGAATCACTCTCACACGACAGGTCATTCATTTCATGCATGCGTGTTTGCTTTGCTTTTCGTGAGTAGGGTCTTTCTGTTTTGACTTCTACCTGATTTCGAAATGATAGAAAAGCCTTCACTCTATCTTTTTCCTTTATTAATTCGTTATTTAATTCACTTAATACGGGTATCGGAATGAAAGTTTCTTTTCTCCGGGCTCCCGTCTCAATATGTACATGTGGGTTTATTTCACTCTCCCTTTCACCCGATTCATGCAACAACACTTTTTTCATATCTTTTCCATACAATTGGAAATTTTCCATACTCATTCTTTCTTTTAATGGTCCTACTTGAATGTCTGAATCAGACTTACGCCTGACCGTAACAGTACGTTCAGGTGCTTCAGCCATTGTTTTTGTACGTGATTTGTTTGTTTAGATAACTTGGAATTTTGGACTTAGAAAACCTAAAACGAAGTGTAAACCGTTGTAATGTATAGGATGTGAACCGTCACAACCCGGCGCAACGCAGTGAACAGGAACCTTTTCAGGTCCCTGTTCGGGCGCCAATTAATATTTGTGTATATGTTGCGGAGGGTAACAGACTGGGAGGAAGAATCCGACGAAGAAAGTCTTTAAAGAAACCCAGTTTGTAGAGTTACCCTCCTTTCTTTACTCTAGATGAAAACCAAGACGAAAATAAAAGAACTGAAATAAAATTTGTATTAGAACCTTAAATGTACAAATATTGTAATACTTTACCTCGGATAGCTATCACTTTAGGAAATGTTGTTCAACCAGCAGTTCCAACATAAGAAGCGAGTAGCATCAGAATACTTTTTCTAATCCAAGTCGCAAATGTCTGTGAGGACCCGGAAAGGCCTATCCACTGAGAATGCTTACAGGTTGTGATTGGGTTCGAAGCGGTTTGGTTCTATATTAATCACTTTCATCACATACGTAGAAATGTAAAAAATGTATATAAAAAGGAGAAGAAAAGAAATTTGTAAAGTAGTATTTAATTAGAAAACTTTATATACAAAGAATGTATCCCAGATACAGGTAACATTCTTCCATGTTATGTCCTGTTTTTTCACAATAATTACAAATCCTATTACGTCGATCAGCGTAATCCGTACGGACATTTCCAGAAGCATTTGTTTGTGGACTATCTGTTTGGTGGTTACTTCGTCGATAGATACGACTTCCCCGATTCTTGTCGGGAGAACCACGATTCGCACTTGTTGAGGTACGATTTTTTTCTCGCATTCGTTGTTTGGGATCTTCTTTCTCTTGCAACACCTCTGTCCAATTTGGGTAGGTGGTATCTATCCTAATAACAGATTCGGTAAATTCGTTTAAATCTACTTTTGTTGTTTCTGCTCTTTTATCTTGACGATGTGATGGTGAAGTCTGACTCTGGTATACATCTTCCTTTTTCTCCAAGGAGTCGGCAAAACTCACCATTTTTTCCCAAGAAATTCGGTGAACACCGTCTAGATCTTTCATTTTTACATATTGTTGGACAACACTTTCAATATCAGGAGGTAGGCTGCACAAAAATGCAGTCCGGAGCGAATCATGCTCCCTCATATCGATTCCTCGATATGCCCTTCTTGCTAAACGTTCTAACCTCAACGCGAACATTCGGATACTTTCGTTCCGTTGTCGTCGTGCCGAATGGTAAGCCTGCATTCGATGTTCTTTTTTCCGTTTTTCCTCGTCTTCAAACCATTCAATTAAGGTATTCCGGACCGAGAAATAATCACGGTCATCTTTGGTCAATAACCGAAACAATTTGAGAAAATGGCCTTCTAATTGCCTACCCAATAACCGAAGCCACTGATGGAACGCGTTAGGGTAGTGAAGCTCACAGTAGGCTTCAAAGTCTTTTAAATATGTTATTAAATCTTGTTCTGTTTCATACCTGTATTTTCCAGGCTCTACCACCTTCAGCTTTTGAGAGTTTTTTAATAACTGGGCTAATAATATTATAGCTTCTTCTAATAACGAAAGACGATGTCTATTTTCATAATTAGGATCAATATCTTCTTCCTGTCTTTCCCTTCTTGGTATCAGTTGTTGGTTTGATTGTCTCGCAGGTCTCATTGGTGGTTGTTTTAAACCTTCATATCTCTCATTTCTATTACTTTCTGATTCCCTTTGTTGCTCTTTTATTCTACTCTGGTATTCTCTATCTTTATTAAATATTTTATTCCCAGGTGATTCACGATTTATTAATCCATAGTCCCTAGACTTATCTCTTTCATTATCTGACCTAAAAGGTCTTGGTGAACTGGATCCATGGAAATTCTCTTCATTCATATCATGGTTATAATATAGTCGCAGTGTTTCACGACAAGTATTTCCTACATCACTCACAGAATCACTCTCACACGACAGGTCATTCATTTCATGCATGCGTGTTTGCTTTGCTTTTCGTGAGTAGGGTCTTTCTGTTTTGACTTCTACCTGATTTCGAAATGATAGAAAAGCCTTCACTCTATCTTTTTCCTTTATTAATTCGTTATTTAATTCACTTAATACGGGTATCGGAATGAAAGTTTCTTTTCTCCGGGCTCCCGTCTCAATATGTACATGTGGGTTTATTTCACTCTCCCTTTCACCCGATTCATGCAACAACACTTTTTTCATATCTTTTCCATACAATTGGAAATTTTCCATACTCATTCTTTCTTTTAATGGTCCTACTTGAATGTCTGAATCAGACTTACGCCTGACCGTAACAGTACGTTCAGGTGCTTCAGCCATTGTTTTTGTACGTGATTTGTTTGTTTAGATAACTTGGAATTTTGGACTTAGAAAACCTAAAACGAAGTGTAAACCGTTGTAATGTATAGGATGTGAACCGTCACAACCCGGCGCAACGCAGTGAGCAGGAACCTTTTCAGGTCCCTGTTCGGGCGCCAATTAATATTTGTGTATATGTTGCGGAGGGTAACAGACTGGGAGGAAGAATCCGACGAAGAAAGTCTTTAAAGAAACCCAGTTTGTAGAGTTACCCTCCTTTCTTTACTCTAGATGAAAACCAAGACGAAAATAAAAGAACTGAAATAAAATTTGTATTAGAACCTTAAATGTACAAATATTGTAATAATTTACCTCGGATAGCTATCACTTTAGGAAATGTTGTTCAACCAGCAGTTCCAACATAAGAAGCGAGTAGCATCAGAATACTTTTTCTAATCCAAGTCGCAAATGTCTGTGAGGACCCGGAAAGGCCTATCCACTGAGAATGCTTACAGGTTGTGATTGGGTTCGAAGCGGTTTGGTTCTATATTAATCACTTTCATCACATACGTAGAAATGTAAAAAATGTATTTAAAAAGGAGAAGAAAAGAAATTTGTAAAGTAGTATTTAATTAGAAAACTTTATATACAAAGAATGTATCCCAGATACAGGTAACATTCTTCCATGTTATGTCCTGTTTTTTCACAATAATTACAAATCCTATTACGTCGATCAGCGTAATCCGTACGGACATTTCCAGAAGCATTTGTTTGTGGACTATCTGTTTGGTGGTTACTTCGTCGATAGATACGACTTCCCCGATTCTTGTCGGGAGAACCACGATTCGCACTTGTTGAGGTACGATTTTTTTCTCGCATTCGTTGTTTGGGATCTTCTTTCTCTTGCAACACCTCTGTCCAATTTGGGTAGGTGGTATCTATCCTAATAACAGATTCGGTAGATTCGTTTAAATCTACTTTTGTTGTTTCTGCTCTTTTATCTTGACGATGTGATGGTGAAGTCTGACTCTGGTATACATCTTCCTTTTTCTCCAAGGAGTCGGCAAAACTCACCATTTTTTCCCAAGAAATTCGGTGAACACCGTCTAGATCTTTCATTTTTACATATTGTTGGACAACACTTTCAATATCAGGAGGTAGGCTGCATAAAAATGCAGTCCGGAGCGAATCATGCTCCCTCATATCGATTCCTCGATATGCCCTTCTTGCTAAACGTTCTAACCTCAACGCGAACATTCGGATACTTTCGTTCCGTTGTCGTCGTGCCGAATGGTAAGCCTGCATTCGATGTTCTTTTTTCCGTTTTTCCTCGTCTTCAAACCATTCAATTAAGGTATTCCGGACCGAGAAATAATCACGGTCATCTTTGGTCAATAACCGAAACAATTTGAGAAAATGGCCTTTTATTGCCTACCCAATAACCGAAGCCACTGATGGAACGCGTTAGGGTAGTGAAGCTCACAGTAGGCTTCAAAGTCTTTTAAATATGTTATTAAATCTTGTTCTGTTTCATACCTGTATTTTCCAGGCTCTACCACCTTCAGCTTTTGAGAGTTTTTTAATAACTGGGCTAATAATATTATAGCTTCTTCTAATAACGAAAGACGATGTCTATTTTCATAATTAGGATCAATATCTTCTTCCTGTCTTTCCCTTCTTGGTATCAGTTGTTGGTTTGATTGTCTCGCAGGTCTCATTGGTGGTTGTTTTAAACCTTCATATCTCTCATTTCTATTTCTTTCTGATTCCCTTTGTTGCTCTTTTATTCTACTCTGGTATTCTCTATCTTTATTAAATATTTTATTCCCAGGTGATTCACGATTTATTAATCCATAGTCCCTAGACTTATCTCTTTCATTATCTGACCTAAAAGGTCTTGGTAAACTGGATCCATGGAAATTCTCTTCATTCATATCATGGTTATAATATAGTCGCAGTGTTTCACGACAAGTATTTCCTACATCACTCACAGAATCACTCTCACACGACAGGTCATTCATTTCATGCATGCGTGTTTGCTTTGCTTTTCGTGAGTAGGGTCTTTCTGTTTTGACTTCTACCTGATTTCGAAATGATAGAAAAGCCTTCACTCTATCTTTTTCCTTTATTAATTCGTTATTTAATTCACTTAATACGGGTATCGGAATGAAAGTTTCTTTTCTCCGGGCTCCCGTCTCAATATGTACATGTGGGTTTATTTCACTCTCCCTTTCACCCGATTCATGCAACAACACTTTTTTCATATCTTTTCCATACAATTGGAAATTTTCCATACTCATTCTTTCTTTTAATGGTCCTACTTGAATGTCTGAATCAGACTTACGCCTGACCGTAACAGTACGTTCAGGTGCTTCAGCCATTGTTTTTGTAGGTGATTTGTTTAGATAAATTGGAATTTTGGACTTAGAAAACCTAAAACGAAGTGTAAACCGTTGTAATGTATAGGATGTGAACCGTCACAACCCGGCGCAACGCAGTGAGCAGGAACCTTTTCAGGTCCCTGTTCGGGCGCCAATTAATATTTGTGTATATGTTGCGGAGGGTAACAGACTGGGAGGAAGAATCCGACGAAGAAAGTCTTTAAAGAAACCCAGTTTGTAGAGTTACCCTCCTTTCTTTACTCTAGATGAAAACCAAGACGAAAATAAAAGAACTGAAATAAAATTTGTATTAGAACCTTAAATGTACAAATATTGTAATAATTTACCTCGGATAGCTATCACTTTAGGAAATGTTGTTCAACCAGCAGTTCCAACATAAGAAGCGAGTAGCATCAGAATACTTTTTCTAATCCAAGTCGCAAATGTCTGTGAGGACCCGGAAAGGCCTATCCACTGAGAATGCTTACAGGTTGTGATTGGGTTCGAAGCGGTTTGGTTCTATATTAATCACTTTCATCACATACGTAGAAATGTAAAAAATGTATATAAAAAGGAGAAGAAAAGAAATTTGTAAAGTAGTATTTAATTAGAAAACTTTATATACAAAGAATGTATCCCAGATACAGGTAACATTCTTCCATGTTATGTCCTGTTTTTTCACAATAATTACAAATCCTATTACGTCGATCAGCGTAATCCGTACGGACATTTCCAGAAGCATTTGTTTGTGGACTATCTGTTTGGTGGTTACTTCGTCGATAGATACGACTTCCCCGATTCTTGTCGGGAGAACCACGATTCGCACTTGTTGAGGTACGATTTTTTTCTCGCATTCGTTGTTTGGGATCTTCTTTCTCTTGCAACACCTCTGTCCAATTTGGGTAGGTGGTATCTATCCTAATAACAGATTCGGTAGATTCGTTTAAATCTACTTTTGTTGTTTCTGCTCTTTTATCTTGACGATGTGATGGTGAAGTCTGACTCTGGTATACATCTTCCTTTTTCTCCAAGGAGTCGGCAAAACTCACCATTTTTTCCCAAGAAATTCGGTGAACACCGTCTAGATCTTTCATTTTTATATATTGTTGGACAACACTTTCAATATCAGGAGGTAGGCTGCATAAAAATGCAGTCCGGAGCGAATCATGCTCCCTCATATCGATTCCTCGATATGCCCTTCTTGCTAAACGTTCTAACCTCAACGCGAACATTCGGATACTTTCGTTCCGTTGTCGTCGTGCCGAATGGTAAGCCTGCATTCGATGTTCTTTTTTCCGTTTTTCCTCGTCTTCAAACCATTCAATTAAGGTATTCCGGACCGAGAAATAATCACGGTCATCTTTGGTCAATAACCGAAACAATTTGAGAAAATGGCCTTCTAATTGCCTACCCAATAACCGAAGCCACTGATGGAACGCGTTAGGGTAGTGAAGCTCACAGTAGGCTTCAAAGTCTTTTAAATATGTTATTAAATCTTGTTCTGTTTCATACCTGTATTTTCCAGGCTCTACCACCTTCAGCTTTTGAGAGTTTTTTAATAACTGGGCTAATAATATTATAGCTTCTTCTAATAACGAAAGACGATGTCTATTTTCATAATTAGGATCAATATCTTCTTCCTGTCTTTCCCTTCTTGGTATCAGTTGTTGGTTTGATTGTCTCGCAGGTCTCATTGGTGGTTGTTTTAAACCTTCATATCTCTCATTTCTATTACTTTCTGATTCCCTTTGTTGCTCTTTTATTCTACTCTGGTATTCTCTATCTTTATTAAATATTTTATTCCCAGGTGATTCACGATTTATTAATCCATAGTCCCTAGACTTATCTCTTTCATTATCTGACCTAAAAGGTCTTGGTGAACTGGATCCATGGAAATTCTCTTCATTCATATCATGGTTATAATATGGTCGCAGTGTTTCACGACAAGTATTTCCTACATCACTCACAGAATCACTCTCACACGACAGGTCATTCATTTCATGCATGCGTGTTTGCTTTGCTTTTCGTGAGTAGGGTCTTTCTGTTTTGACTTCTACCTGATTTCGAAATGATAGAAAAGCCTTCACTCTATCTTTTTCCTTTATTAATTCGTTATTTAATTCACTTAATACGGGTATCGGAATGAAAGTTTCTTTTCTCCGGGCTCCCGTCTCAATATGTACATGTGGGTTTATTTCACTCTCCCTTTCACCCGATTCATGCAATAACACTTTTTTCATATCTTTTCCATACAATTGGAAATTTTCCATACTCATTCTTTCTTTTAATGGTCCTACTTGAATGTCTGAATCAGACTTACGCCTGACCGTAACAGTACGTTCAGGTGCTTCAGCCATTGTTTTTGTACGTGATTTGTTTGTTTAGATAAC